>JAXGGS010389384.1:0-11317 GCA_035585475.1 Armandia brevis
AGATGAGCAAATAAATTATGTTAACCCTGGAATTTCGACATTAATGAGCGTATCGTGACAGGGGCAGTGTATCAATATATAATTAATAACAGCAGAATGCCATGACAACTTTCATGATAACTTCGAGATATTTAGAATAAGACGAACCCATTGTTTTTGATGACAAACAATATGTGGGTGCGTGTCTAAAGAATCTAATAAATCTATTCTAGATTATGTGTGTATCATGACAATGTTTGGCCCCTTAGTAAATACGCATTGGAACTTGAACAGTTATTATAATAATCATTGTGCTCCATGGATGATAATATTCCTGTAGATTAACCGTACAAGGGGCATAGTTATTTAAAACTTAATTTAGACCGAATTCTAAAAACGTTGCAATTTTATTCCATGATGTAATCCAAAACAGAGTCAACATGACGACCCAACGGCACTTTAGTTGATCTGGTATTAGAGACAACCGTAAGCAATAGATGTTGATGATAGAATCACGCATTCATTTATGTAAGGTTTAAAAATGATGTGTGCTGATTTTCGATTTACACGCTGAATCCAACCAGGCGATTTGCTGAATATGTTATTCCTATATTAGAAGTTACTATTAACACAGGGCAGGCGTGTGTCGCATGTTTAATTATCCACTCACGATGCAACAATCAATCAAACTGTTACTATCTCATAATAGCCCGCCATAATGTAATTAATCTACGATTTCAGTTATTAATGAGAGAAATTGATAGCCTAGTTTTTGCTAAGTACATGTTTGGCAGGAATCAATACCCTAGTTTACCTGGCAATGGCTGGCAACACACGATCTGAAGTGACCTGGTTAGTACATGACCTAGATGTACTTACTATATAGAACATGACATATTCATTCTCAAACGTATGATTTATTACGTCTATCGGCGGGCTGATTTGACAACAAAATGACTCTGAGATGTTGTGATTTATTTTTAAAGCACGACAGCCATTGTTGTCGTGTGTAAACAATATAACAAGTTTGTATCACGGTGACCCTTTCTTTTCTCCGGTCACCTTAAGAAAACTTCTGCAGCTGCGTACTAAGTACGTGACTTATTTCTCAAACGTAACATGGGGTAAGACCTTTCATACAATCAATCGTCATATTTTAAAAGTGATTGTCTTGAAAGGTCCTGGACAAATATTGTTAGATGCAGAAAGCAAGCTGTCGGAAGCCAGGAATGTTAGCCAAGTATCTAACGCACCGGATTTAATCAGATAAACAGGGAGCTCAGTCAACACGGATACGAATTGTGTGCAATTTATCGGTTGTTTATAGTTTTTTTACTGAATTTAATTAACGGTGACAGCACGGGATATCGAGGAGCATCGTAATTGAATGAGAGTGATTGTCTACATCGTCATCGTACAAGTATGACGGACAGAGCCGACTGTTCCAATGCTTCAGGAGCCGGGAGAGAGTTGTCCCTTGGTCTAACTCTTCGTAAAATAGATGCTCCTGATGAGCTTGCGCAAAATGTATTCGGAATAGTTTCAGATGAACGTAGTACTTTACCGGGTCCGTGTGTCGTTAATATTTGAAGGATATTGAGGAGAATGAATTGTCATTATCCCAACTCCTTGCGACTTTGTGACGCGAAAATGCAACGGAGGTGATTCGATGAAAATGGATATGACTCTAAATGATTAATTATGTATTTCTTCATTATGCCACATAACTATGATTAGATAATATATTGATCGGAAAGTGTTTTCCTTGAAACCATCAATATGAGCGTGAATAGAATAATTCCTTGTCACAACACGTCTTCGGTTTAGCACTGAAGCGATGATGTGACAGAAATCAGGATAAAAAACGTGAAAAAATTATTACTTTCAGTCAAGACATATTGCTTGCGTTATCTTCGATGGAGATAAGGGCAATATATTCTTAGAACTTAAAACCAGGGTGAGTTCTTCGTATATCTACCGTAAGAACGCAGTAATATTAAACTGGTCCTTAAAGGATGAATCAAGATATTATTATTTCTTTAGATGATTTGAGTGGAACTTCTGAAATGTTTTAATGCGAGTTGATTTGGTCGCCTTGTTGATGGGTCGTTTATCCAGTTTTCTCGAAAAAACGACAGACCGTTGTAAGTTGAACCTCGCACCGACCGTTTGCTCGACACTGCTTATATGTGCACTGGTAATATGATATGATTATGAATTACTTATGACAGTTTTGACAACCGCCTATATGGTTATACCGAATAATTTACGACATAAATCTACTTAAAGTCTCCCAGTCTAATTAAGAACCATCAGATTTGGAGGGTCTGCAAGCTAGGAGGGAGGAACGGACAATGGTTAAGTCTCGCTGAGTCGTGGGAATGGGTATCTCCATAAACTTTACCCCCTCAAGAGAGAGATTAATGTTTGAATAAATACCCTGATTATATAATAAAACCAAGCATGATAATTAATATAAATATGTAAGCTTCCCGATGGGGGGGACATGTTGACACGATATAAACCCCGTGACAGTAGGTAACCGGGGCAGATCAGATCACGGAGCTGGCAGTTCAGGGTCACACGTGTCTCAACTCTCTGAGCTAGAAACTGAGGTATTTCACTTCGTATGAGAGCAGATTGGACTGCACGGATCAGCTCACGGTAGCGGCGGAGTTAATCACCAGGCTGTAGTCACAGGTAAAGTAAGCATCTAGGTCTAATACTTTCCTTATCAATGACAAAGTCCACGCAAATGTCAGTGAAATCTGTTGAACTATGATAACCTTACACGTTAGAAAAGCTGGCTATGGGAAGGATTCACGACACATTTCAGCCATTAGTTAGGTGGTTAATGGTGGAATTTCCGCCTTTTTTACAGGTTGTGACACCAAGAATCGAGGCGCCACGCTTCCACGGTGGTCCTGGGATCGGGATCAGATCGAGGCTTACCTGTCCGGGGTTTCCGTGAGAGCTCGGTAACACTCGGTAAGGTTCGGTGACATTCGGTAGCACTCGGTGGCATTCGGTGACACTCGGTGACACTCGGCACACGGGTGGCACACGCGAACTGGGACTTCGCCCTCCTCCCGTCTCTCCCTATCTCCTGCCGGGCCACATAAATAGCGAGCACCTACTCGAGCCGCGCTATAGAAGCTCGGTAGTCGCCTGTCAGAGGAGAGACCGGCTTAGCATACTACTCACTCACCACTGTCGCTTACTGCTGCCGTGCGCTGAAATAACTGTTATAATGGTTGCCAAGACGACAGCGGCCGTTGCCAAGGCGACGCCGCCGGGACTGGCGGTGCGGCGGAGGACGGGACATTACAAGGCGGCGGCGTGTATCACCATCATGCTGTGCATCTTCTGCGTGCAGGGACTGCGGTCTTACCTGGGGAAGGACGGGGAGATGGGGGCAGGGAGAGGACCAGCTCCCGTGCTCCGGGCGCCGCGGTCCTCGGTCGTCAGGAGGCTGCTGCAGATGACAACTGAAGCGCCGGAGGAAGGATGCGACACTGAGGCAGAGGTGAGCACCAATCATTACATTATTCTGTTTAACCCTACGGTGGATTCTTACTGTAGAGATTTAAGATCCCTGTTTATATATGATCAGTGGAAATGATCCGTTCTTCTGAGTAAAAGCTAAAGGAGATTATCACAACCATTATCTAGACAACTTTGAGAGAGTTAGCGATCAACACTTTTATATTTCACTGATAGGAGGGTAATTGTGATAGAATAATCTAAGCTCAGCCTAAACAGGAAAAAATAGTTTAACGGCTTGTTTCGGATCTAAATAATAATCCATCAACGTACAATATATCTGTCAATGTGTTGGAATATTACTCGGGCCTTTTACTGCTAAAATAGCCAAGGAAATCCCTAAAACGACAACGTAACTTTATAATCAGACAGCATAAAGTATAATCATTGAAAACTAAAACGCATCTAAAGATGGTGGGTAATGTTGTTTGAATAAATGAAAATATAACGCGGTTTCGTCTTTCTTAACTAAATCAGTCCCACTAAAAGTTTTTAGAAATTGCCATATCACGGTGAAAAAACTTCCCGCTCAAAACAATTTTAAATAAGTTCCGGGCGACTTGTCATGATTTTTCAAGGAGAAATAATTGAAATATTTGCGGTATCATTATTTGTCCAAAATTCCGACCAGATCCTTTGCTGGTTAATCCGCTCGGTGAAAGAAATACACGACAGTGCAAGTATGCCCCGATGTGACAACAGATTAGCGCCCCAGCCCCATGTGTGTCCGGCGATAATCCTAAAGCTATTATATATCCGCCCACAGTGAAAACTATCACTCACCCTCGCGCTGTATCTAAAGTCGGCCCCGCGAATTATCACCCCGTATTTACACTCTTACTGCTCATATTTACTCGGTGATTGCGATATCGCCGGATTAAAGATTCAGATACTCGGCGGCTGCTACCGACTACAATAAACTTAGTGTTTCTTATCTGGTGCGTAGCTAACACGGGGGGACAATTGGTGGACATATGTCAGACATGGGATATATGTATCGTGGCTATTGTCTTGTACGCATGACCTTTTAGCGACTGCTGCAAATTTAAAAATACGGCATGAAATACTGTCTTGGTTTTATGACTTATTTGCCACCGTTTAAAAATAGATTTGCGGACATTGAAGAATATAAAAGTTTTAATATCGCACGAAAGTGAGAGTGAGAGGTGTAGGAAAATAAGTGATTTTTTCATTCATTAGGAACTTCTAAGCTACTGTTGTATTACAATGAACCTCCCGGGCGTGGATAAATGCTCGTGTTGTCGCTATGACATTGAATTAGCCGTGTCTGGGAAGTCAAGGTCACGGTGGTCAGATGCCATGCTCGATGTTGTTTCATTTTTCGATGAATTATCTCTTATGACCAAGTCATATTTTTAATCCAGAGCGCGACAAATTGAAACGTTTCGCTGGGACATCGATTCTACGATGTTGATTCATATATTACTGGTCGTATTCATTACGACGGGGCGGATCATTTGATCCAAATTAACCTGCGTAAAAAATCATTATTGAGCTCACTTAATATTTCGCGTCTAATTCACCGCAAGCCCCAAATGATTCCCCGATTTGAATTAGCTTTATAGTTTGAGACATGTTTCTTTGTTATTTCACACTCATGACAGATGTTTGTTATCGGTTCAGTAGAAGAACAGGGGTAGAGACACATATGAACACACAAACAGACACGAGTTTAACATTACCCGTCCGTATCAATCAAACATTTACTTTCCCGGGTGACGATTACTGAATCACTCTCGCTGATAAGAGAACGGGATATAAACTAATCTCGGGCAGGCATACGTTAGATAACACGCGCGTGTGTAAGATACATTTCTAGGTAAACGTCCTTGTCATCGGATAGATACATGATAATTAATGCATGTTTTAAACGTGTGATTGATGAGTATGGGAGGTTTAATGAGGTGTGACCGAGAGGTCTTCACTAGGAGACGCGTTCTGGCATGATTACCTGAGAGCACCGACAGTGGACATCGTATAAACTCCCATGTACAGTTGATTCGCGATATAGCGCGGGTACATCGTGTCATGTTCCTCTATGTTGTATCGTATAACGCGTGTCAAATTCTCTCATAAAAGTACACGGTAGCTGTGTTAAACATGTAATTCAGGCTTGTTTCTGGCTGACCGCGTTATATCAATCGTGAATCACTTCTACGTTCATAAATATATCGCGAAATATCACTTGAATATAAGAAAAAAATCGCCAAAAATGTATACATCGATGTAAAATGGGAATTCGAATTTTGCATCCTGGGTTTTGACGGTGATGCTCAGTGATATTCTGTGCGGCTAGTATTACGTTCGCACCGCAGGTTCAATGACTAATGAAATCGTTATCATATAACTAGCCAATTATAATACCTTCATGCCATGACAATAATATGAAGTATTATGACAGGATGTCTGTACTATTCACATCGAATGTATTCATGCTAAAGCGAAAATCCCAGCAATACATCAGTCGAATTCTAGATTTGTATCTATAAATTGAAATATATATTGTATCGCCTGAATACAACAGTATCCGACGAAATGCATTCATGATCTTGACAGATTGAGCTCGAGATGTTGATGTTTTATAGAAATTCAGGTCACAGAAATCTCTCGATCACTTTCGCCAAGTCACGTTAACACGCAGTGATTAGGGACAGGTTCTTGCGCTCGGAAACACTCGAGCTTCGCATACCGTGGATTTTATCAATTTTCTTCTCTTCAAGTCGCTTTCTCATGTCACAGAGAGGCGTATATTATTGTAAATTGTGCTCTCAAATAATCGACCTTCGCCACTGCCAGAAGATAGGTCAGGACATTGCCCTGATAATACTGTATTCAGCTTGTTGATAGAATAAATACGATTCCAAAAGTCAATTTCCCCAGGCCAGTTATGCAATAATCATGGCTACCTATTCAAAGGAGTTTGCATCACGATTCTCATATAAAACGTTGACGTACTTTTCCGGGCGATCACTGTTTCTGCACAAACTTAGTGCGAGGAGGGCGAACTCGTGAAGCAACTCATCCCTGATAAACTTTATATCAATCACGGGAAAATTGGGGCGACTGGGACAGTTGTGACGTTAATCGGACAACTTGACGTGTTTTGCATCATTTGCAGATGCAAACCTTGCCCTCTTTATATATAGGTATCAGGCCACAAGAAGGCATACTTAATTCTTAAATCGTCCTTTATTAAGAACATATACTGACGCGCTGACATCTTTGCATACATGTGACGAGTGCAGAATATGTTTACGATATTCTGTATTTAAATATGCGCATGTGTATATATACATGCGAGTTATTCAAATAGTTTGCGTGACATTTATCATTCACACAATTGTGGTTAAACTACATAGTATACGTATAACAAAAATCAAACGGGCACGGGATCCAGATTTAAGATTGGTACGGGAGCTTAGATAATCTGATTCGATTCATATTTAATCCAATTTGCCTTCACGTCACCCAGAAATCAAAGCGACCACCTCTATATTGATTTTTAAATTACATTTACATTGTAGGCCAGTTATTAAATGATAACAATTAATGTGTCTTTGAAAAAAAACACTCTTAAAACAGCACAGCTGTAACGTATTAATTGTGATGATAGTCTTATTTATTTTAATCTTAAACAAGTAGCACATTTACATTATTTGGAACTTTTACTAATCCAAATAAACGCAGCGATGGGTGGCCTGGCATATCCTTGATTGCATTTTAAAAACTCTACTGCAACATTTGCAATTACCCTAAAGAATAAGCGTAAAGGTTATACAATTCGTGAAAATTTAACTTTAATAGCATGGTCTATTTGTATCATAAACTTGATACACGGTCAATAACAACTGCCCTAGACACGGTAGATGAGGAGAGGATATTAAGAGGAGGAGAGAGGAGGAGAGAGGCCCCCTTGCCCCGAGAGCAGTGATTAAAAGCTATTAAAATTGACAAGCGGGGCTGTCTCCGCACTCCACACTTGTTCACGGTAACATGAGCCGCTATTTACCTACACTTTGTCATTGTTGTGTGACATGGACGTCACCACCTCGTCACCACCTCGGAGCGCCACAGTTCGCGTGTGATGCCCGGTGTGGGGGGGGGGGGGGGGTACTTACTCCTTTTTAGGGTGGGTAGGGGCCGCCCGCCGAGCCAAAAATCGGGTCAAAAGTGGGGTCAATATGAGCGAAATTTTCTTGAAGTTTGAGGTCAAAACGAGCGAAATTTCCTAACAATTTGAGGTCAAAACGAGCAGATTTTGAAAATGTGAGGTCAATGTGAGCTAGAAAGCTGAAATTTGGGGTCAAAATGAGCTAGGAGGACGAAATTTGGGGTCATTCTTAGCGGCTGGAGCGCGAAAAACAGGGGGCAAAAGGACGGCACATACCCGTAGTGCAACTTATACCGACCCCCCCCCCCTCCCCCTCGGGGTGTGATGTAGCCATCAAGTGGCTCGATCCTTAAACACCGCCCCCTCGAGAACCCAACGAGACATCTCGGGATCTTGTAGCGATAAACCGACGAGCTCTCGAGGAGCGAGGCGAGATCCGACTCGCAGCTTACCGCCCGGAGAGCGAATCTATCGATTTCATTGTGTCAAATTCGGAGAGGGGTTGCGATTCATGGGGCTTGAAACTTCGATGGGTATTAATTTTTGAATTTGACTTTTTGATGTCTGCCTCAATCATCCTTGATGACATGACTTGATTTGTGGCCACTCGAATTATCCTGATCGTCGGCGCCTTTCAAGTCAGGCCGACAGGTGTCTTCAAAATCCCATCATCATGTTCCTCGGGGTGCTTCAGAGGCTGTCCATCTTTAAACAAGAGAATCTGATGAAAAAATAGCATTCAATGACCATTATCAGCACTCGTATTAATCAATGTAAAACCCTTCACCAAACTTGTAGAATCTTGCACAATTAACCTATCCGAGAGGATTCCCTGGTGTAAATTAAATACTGATCTGCTGATTAATATAAAGGGACCTAGCACCATATTATATATATTTCACGTGGCAGAACCTGTAGAGCTAATCGAGTGTCTTCTGTATTCACATGCCATTAGCGTATATCAGCAGATCGTCAACACGATATCATTTAGTCGATCAGAAGTTTACCAGTACGTCTAGGTTCAGGTTATATCGTGAGTGATAGGGAACCTATACCATAGATGATTTATCGAAGACGTGTGGCTCTGTTTTTGTTGCTCTTAGCACGAAGCGAAAAAGGTTAAATAAACACGTCAGATATAAACCGGGGACACACGACCAGAGTAAGACAAATACCGACCTGTTAGGGCAGTAAAAGTACAAATCCCACCCTGGATTAGAAGATTTACTGACTTTTAATCCATCTGATGATCCTCCTCTTCACACGTGTGACGTCAGTGACGCAAATTCCACGCCGAGGAGAGCTCTTCTCGGTTCTGTAGTGTCCCTCACTGCACAGACAGTCCTCACAGTGTTAACAATCCAAAACAATGTTTGTTCAGCTACAAGAGTTTATTCATCTACAAGATTAGTGGCGTGCGTCACATCGATTTACGTAAAAAAATGAGTTAGATAATCGTGACATGCCCCGAGCTCAGTGCGAATCATGGAGAGGAAATATTAATCATGCCTGAATGTAAATATAGAGATATTCAGTCTAATTCGATTCCCACCGGTCGATCAGCGATCAAATCGGAGCGACACGACCTAGTATCTGACATGATCATGAAGACATAGCGCCGGGTGTTAAATAAACCAGTCGTTTGTAATTAAATGTGCAATGGTGAACATATTTAGGCGTGTTAATTGAATAAAGTTAAACTAATAAATGTATCAACATATGCATGGATCAATTTCGATTATTCAGCGTTCTGTTAGCGTTTAAATTTGACGTTGACTTAGAGTATGTTGAATATTTTGAAGAGATCAACAAATACTTATATTACAACCAATTTCTTATGATAATTCTGTAAAGATTTGAGAAATATTTCGAGCCTTCTTAAACCTTCGCTACATCGTAATTCTGTCTGATGGCTGCACGCATGAATGGAAATATGTATTTTTGTTCACGTTTCGGTTTAACTAAAATGTAATCAATAAATGAGATCTGAAATTGTTTTGAGATTCCCTTGATCAATTTATTGAGAATATTTCACCTAAACTCTCTAAGAGTCGTCTAGACGCCTATATTAAATCTCAAGTTTACAATTATAAAGCTAATATTTCCCGTTTCAGTGTCGGGATGTGCACAAGCTGGGTGAGAACAGTTGATATTAAAGCTGTATATTTCATATTTCAGTGTCGGGATGTGCACAAGCTGGGTGAGAACGCGACAAACCAGGACCGCTGTGACTTTGTGATGGCGACGTGTGACTGTGCCGCGGGAGAGGGAATTCTCGAGTATAACCAGTGGGTGTTCTGTCCCATGAAGAGCCTGCGTGGTCTCGCCATGACCGTCCTGGTATGTCACATGATCAGGAACTCTACTGTTAAATTATTAAATACAGTACTCACCGAATAGAGAGTAAATTAATTATTTAAAGAAAATTATAATCAATGACTAATAATCATGCTAGTCATTAACTCTTGTACAATTTACAGTAGTTACGATATGTTATCTACTGAGCTCTACTGTTAAATCATTAAACACGTTACTCACTGAATAGAGAGTAAATTAATTGTTTACAGACAATCATAATCAATAAATAATAACCATTCTAGTAATTAACGCTTGTAAAATCTAAATTAGTTACGATTTGTTATCACGAGATGGACGGTTTTCAGTCCTCGTGAATTTCACGCGATTCAATCTTATTAAAATTGCTTCAAATTTGAAATCTAGGAGTGTCTTTATGATAAAATTATTATGGATTTTTTTCAGGCTATTTGGCTGATTTTTGTTTTCGTCGCTTTGGCGGTGACGGCCGATGATTAGTAAGTACATTTCATCACTGATATATTATTAAATTTATTAATCATCAAACTAATTAATCACACAGCAGCATAAGTTTGAGAATAACAATTATTATGTTCTATTTACAGCTTCTGTCCGTCGCTTGTGGTCATCTCCAAAGTTCTGCACCTGAGTCCAAACGTGGCAATATCCTTTCACACAAATAAATTACATACTTTGATATATTCAGCTAAATAATAGCGAATCTCAATCGCATAAATCGCGGGTCTCCTTCGAGCCCAACTCAACTTTACCTGTCAGTGTCATCGTTGGATCAAGTTGATCGGTTAATTTAAGAACAGTATTGTACGATGTTTCCTTAACGCGCGCACGGTGTGACATTTCTGGCGTTTGGTAACGGTGCCCCCGACCTGTTCTCGGCGATCGCGGCTCTGGAGGGAGGCGGAGACCCGGCCCTTGGACTCGGGGGTCTTCTCGGTGAGTAACAAGTACCTGGAGAGGCCCTCTCTCTCTCTCACTCTCTCTCTCTCTCTCTCTCTCTCTCTCTCTCTATCTCACTCTCTCTCTCTCTCTCTCTCTCTCTCTTTCTCTCCGGCCGGGCCATGCTGACGTGAACACAGCCCCCTGGAGGGCCTCTCTCTCAGGCCAGGCCGTGATCACAGCCCCGTGGAGAGGCTCTCTCTCGATCTCTCAGGCCTGGCCCTGCTGACGTGATCACAGCCCCCTGGAGAGGCTCTCAGCCCTGTCACCCCCGCGTTTTATATGTGAGATTAATCTCGGGTTGTTGACCCGGTAGACGGTGCTCGGTGCGGGCAGACAGTGGCCTGTATCTGTCCGGGCTGTCAGTAACCAGCGGGGGCTGCTCATCTG
>JAXGGS010389606.1:0-12578 GCA_035585475.1 Armandia brevis
CCATTACACGCTCTCTGTGTACAGATAAAATCACGTGTTTATACAGAGTCTCAAGGCGCCGATTTAACAAAATATCAAATCAAGGACTTCCCAGATTCATGGGGGCTTCTATTTGAGGGATTCTTAGAGATTACAGACGTCATTTCTCTATCACTTTATAAGCAAGTTTTACATGAGTTGATTAACAGATTTGGAATAAATGCACCTGAATCAGACACTGCGGTGTTTCATATCATACGGCGTGAATTGGGTTGTATATCTTTTAGTTCAGGTCTTTGCGACTGCAACTGCGCAAACTGCGACAAACCACCTCCTGCTTCCGTAAAGAAGATTTTGCAGGATGGAAACTTAGATGATTTAGCGGAGATCATAAAGTTTAAGCGTCAGTTTAACCCGGAGAATTGGTGGTGGAAGAAAGAATATTTGCCAAGAACAGACGTGGCGAGGAAATACAAAATATGGTGGGATACTGAACAGCCTGATATGTATAAGTCAAGGCCCCTGTCAAATATAATAAGATATTTCTGTGAGAAAGCGGCTACAGCGATTCGCTCATCTGAGAGCTGATAAATCAGTGGTAGTGATGGAAGCTGAGGAGATGTACAGAGAAATAAGCATCAGTAACCATGCCAACCATTCATGTGGGAAATTATCTACCTGAACAATAGTGTAGACTGATGCACAAAAATATTTAAAGCGCATGTACTTCAGGGACTTTGTGATGATAGGAGAGTGTTCCAGACCTGTTATTTGGGACCATTTTTAATTATAACGTTTTGTTAGATGACAGGTTAACGGCAAATAAACCCCTTTATCAAGCTAAGGCAGTAAGCGTATATATAGGACGGGCGCTTGTAAACATGTAGACCATTCTGTGGTATAAATAAAGACTGAGACACCTGTTTTCTCATGTTCAGCCTGACTTGATTTTTTCACTCGTCTGTCGTCTCTTTGTTTATGCTCCGAATCGCCGAAGCCTGACGCTAGAATATAGAATTACCTTTAAAGCATCATCCAATAGGTTACTAGATGCCGCTCTGCAACGCTCAACATTTAAAACACTGGTAGGTTAAGATAATCCTCAGACAAGTCAGCAATATAATTTTTCTAGAAAATAATAGATTTACGACTCATTACTGCATCAATAATTTAACGCGACCTTATGGCTTCACGTACATACACTATCATATGAAACTCTCCTGTTTACAGATCTGGCCTTGTGGCCTAATGGATAAGGCGTCTGACTTCGAATCAGAAGATTGCGAGTTCGAGTCTCGTCAGGGTCGATGTTTTACCAAATACAGAAATTTCTATTTTATTTTCGGCCGTTGGTGAGTGGCAATCCACGCTTGCCATCTGCGATAAATAAAACAGGAGCTTATGATTGATAGCGCGTGCAAGCCGCCGTGCAGCCAGCGATGTTTACAGATACAGAGGCAGTAATACATGTCGCTGTGTTGGGGGGCGGTCCCGGTTTGGTCGCGCTGTCTCTAACAGTGAGAGTGAGACGTGATTTTTCCGGAACTCCCGAAGTTAGAGCCCACAACCCAGCCTGAAGTCAGCGAATGAATGTAACATAAGAAGACGTAGAATAAGTTTAGACAGAGTGGAGGCCAGGTAATACCTTATATCTTCTGTATTTCCAGTAAATAGGAGGACGCGGATCTCAACTCCCGGTTTCCTCACATTTCTAAACACCTATGTTCTAGAGGTAACCCCCAAAATGGCGGCATGTAAACAAATCCAAAATACAGGAAGGGATATCCCGACCTACTTCATATTTTTTATGTCACCGGATGGGGGCACACCCCCGGTAAGTAATTCCAATCAAATTATTTGTCGGAAACAAACAGGTAATATATTACACTTCTTTTTTCACCTCACCTGTACTCCTGTTTCTCCTTACCGTAAAAACACGGAGTACGGAATCCTACGGTACAATGTATCACAAACAGATACACCGCACCTCCCTAGACATTGCTCCCAATCTGGGGGACCCCTCTAGAACTCTCTCCTCTAGGCATTGAATGAGGCAAAGCGTATGCGCAAGCAAGGACGCGCTACGCTCAGCAACGCATTATTACACATGCTGCAGAGTAAACTGAGACGTCCAGTGTTCGCGCCCCGGAGACAGCACGAATCCTATAAACCTCTCAATTTTTTCTTGACCTGATTTTTCTTTTATCCCATCTTACGTTACATACATTCACCATTCCACAGTTGGTACACGTATACTATGTCTTCACAACTTGATACCCACATTACTTATTACTTATTCACAATCCTCATTTATCTTATACATAATTTATGCCCCTACACTTTGTACACCCACACTTATTTTTACTTCACTCATTATTTATACATATGAGTTCTCCTTCACTCATTATTTATACATATGAGTTTTTCCTTCACGTACATATGACTTGTAATTACACATTATGATAGAGTTCAGTATACTTTTACTCTTCTATCACGTATATTTTACTTGCAGTTACGCATTATGATTTATAGTTCAGTATATTTTTTACTCTTCTATCACGTATATTTTATTTTCATATCATGTAATTTTTATATGCTCATGGAACGGTAACTCATGAACTTGAGAACTTGCTTACATGTACAAACATATGGCTTTATATATACATATATTTTATACACCTCTCTTTGAAGAATATACAGGATACAGGAAGAATATACAGGATACAGAACCGATTCAACCACTAGGATAATACAACTTCAATCCAGTGGATCCTCCCCATCTCCACACGCCAGGAAATTGCCTCATTCCTGTTCCACCTTTCATCAAATCTTCAAAGACCGTGCAAACTTCGACCGGGATAAGACCTATACGAAGGAATCTACCAGCTCTCAGCCAGCAGACAAGCCGAACTCAAACTCAATATAACATATCAAATCACCCACTAACCATCATGCAGATAATATTGTCATCCTTACGCAAGCTTTCACATGGTAAATAGTAAATAATGTTAATGTGTGCAGTGTATCATAGTATGTAAAATGTCAATTGTACCTTATCGTTTGTACCTTGTATATCCTCTCTTCATATATCCTCTCTTCATCTATCTCCTACCTAGCAGATGGCTACCCCTCCTCCCAATGTCACGGCCATGGCCACCTCTGCCTATCTCCCAGGCACCAGGCAATGCACAGTACTCGTGGCCCTCGCCACGGTGAGGCCAGACAGCACCCACACCACAGTAGCGAAGATTATCCCATTCAACAACCATCTCGTGACTTGCATGAAAGCAGATCTCCGCATGCTTATAGAGTTGGCAAAAATTATTGCCACCTCCCCAAATAAAAGGCATGTCATTGTAACAGGTGATCAAAACATGGTAAGATCACTGAATGAGATTACAGTTGATAACAAAGATCACAAGTACACGCACATGAATATCAACAGAGCTCTATGGCGACCACTGGTGAAGATACTCCGTGACAATCATATCCACATGACTGCCACAACCCCGAGAGAATTAGCGTTCATCCCAGAGCTGAAGAATCTTCCTACAGCTATGCAAATTAATATAGATGGTGCAGTCAACAGCGCTAAACAAATGATAAACCATGCCAAACTAGGTAGTCCAAGGATCATCCTCCAAGCTCCACCAGACTCCACTTCTACTCCCACAGTCTTACTGCCAGGAGTAAGAGGGTTAGCCAGAAATGAAGCAAGTGCTGCGGCCACAGTAGCAACCGCACAAAAGGAAGAAATACCGGTAAGGTTAATAACTGTTATTATTGTCTCAACTAGGTAATAATACTCCCCTACGGGGAAAATAGGAAACAACTTCACTAATTTTCATCATAACTTAATAAACCAGCAATGATGATATATACTATAAGCATATAAATATACAAGTATACATATATACACTACAACACAACATAAAGTTCTAAATGTACCTTTGCATAGTCTTCAACTTTCTTCCCAAAAATTGTTCTTGAATGTGTATCGTTACACCAAATTCACACAGGTTGCAGATAAAAACGGTAGAACCCCAACACGTGAGGGCATCCGCATGGGAACCCCTCCCCCCATCTCCCCAGAAGCTCTTGAACTCCTTGGGAGTTTTCAAAACCGTGATCCCATGTTGAGTGACAACCCTGGCACGCGACCAGAAGAAAACCAAGACGATGGTCCTAAACCTTCCAGTCCCACAGTAGTCGACACTTCCATGTCGGGAGAAGACCATGACGTACCAGAAGCTGCGGCGTCAAGTCACGTTAACCCCCTGTTGTTACCTGAACTAGGAATGGAATTAATTATTCCTTTTATTGATGCGGATGAAGAAGAGCTTGAAATCCTAGCGAGTAAGCCGTACTTATGTCTACTATGCCATGTAATATCTTCTTCTCCTTATAAACATGTAGATTTTTTCCTCCACACACTTGCACAGCTAAAGATATAGATGACATGTATGCTTTTTTTTCTCTCTACTCACTTATACAGCTAGAGATATAGATGACGAACTGGGAGATTTAGTGATTGACTTCAGAGACTCCCCTCCCTCCTCAACTGTCAAACCAATCAGTGTTCATGAGGAAGACGCGCACGCCGAGAAAGCAGATGCACAAGTTGAAGAAGTAATCTCCGTGGAAAGTAGATCCTTCTCCTCCCCCCTTAACAACGGCATAAGTGGCTGGAACGCTTTCAGCAGCAGCACCAACAGCGCTTTTAATGCTCTGCCAGGGAACTCCAATGAAGTCGAACCGAGATCCCCCGTCAGCACTCGAGAAATCACTTATTGTGATGACGTTGTTGAAGTCCCTATGTGTACTAGCTCTGGGAGTAAGTGCAAATTTTAATATTTAAGTAAACACAGTCTCATAACCAACACACCCTGAGACTAAACAAGTCTAGCATTAAGTCGCGCAAATCTAGTAATAATGACTCAGTAATATACCACTATAGATACCATATACTTATACTTATAATGCTCTTCTCTCACCAATAATATTGTACTTGCACCTGAATTAAATCGTTTCTCCCCTACATTATGCTATGATTTTCTCCCCCTCTATCAAAAGTCCTAGATGAAAGCCGTGCAAACACCCCGGACTCACTGCCTCAACTCATTGAAGCAGATCCATTAGAACCCAGACTTGATGAGGGTGAGGAGAATCAGATTTTCTCGTACACCAGAATCAGGACTCGCTCACAAATGGAGGATGACTCAGGCGACGAAATCACGAGTACAGTAACAGCCGACGAACTTTATGCAGGTGCCCGCAGAATACCATCATTACAACTTAATAATTTGTTTCTATCTCCCAAATTATTACACCAAATGTCATGTATTCTTTTTACTCCTGACTTTGTTTCAGACAGCAAGAACATATCCAGCAATACTCCAGCCTCTAAGAGACAACGAAGGAACAGTTCAACACCAATCCTTACCCAGGAAAAGAAAGTTCAAGTAGTAGCAGGAGACCAGTCCCCAAATATCTCTCCAAACACCACGCTGTACATGCAGAGAGCTCCTACAATTTCTCTCAAATCGCTCAAAGAATATATTATTCCGCAACTCGACGGACAACAAGACTCCTCTGATGAAGAAAATAGCCCAACTCCCGCTCCAAGGCAGACAGGTGACACCCAGCAGATCACCACCACCCCCGCTCGTCCTGAAGTCCTAGCCAATGAAGCCCCATCTGCAGTAAATCCAACGCAACACCAACCAGGTACAGTAGAACCAGTCACAGCCAGAGTTACAGTACAAGCACAGCGCGCCCCTCGTCCAAGGAAGATTACTTTTAAATGCTGCACAACTGACGTACAGAATAGGTCAACTGCTAGGATCCCAGCTTTTCGAGTAACAGATAGAGCGACTCCAACCACAAACCTGGATCACCCTATCAGCACCGCTGTCACCTCTACGATGAGCACTCTAAGTGTTGCTAACACGACCGCCTCGAGGATCCCAGGGAACAACACCACTCCACTGCTACGAGAACCGATGCCGATCATCATTCCAACCAGGCCGGGTATCAGTTTCAACTCGTATTTCATGGCGATGTCCCCAGATGGCGAATGGTCCGATGCAGGTGATAGCCCGCCAGGCACCACAAGACTGCCGTTTCCGATGAATAGAGAAACAGAACCGTTTCATGAGCTGTATGACGCCTGGAGGTGTATACGTCATCAAGTAACGGTGTTGGGTAATGACGTCCTCTGCCCCACTTCTCAGCAACACACAGATGAGCTTGATTACGCCTACACCAGAATTAAATCTACTCTCGCTCAAATCTGGAAACAGATGGCCTCCATTGCTGATCGAGCCATACAAGAAATCGTCCCACGTGATCTAGCGGAAGATCTTGCCACCATCACGGAGATAACCCAGGATCTCTCAATGCGCGATGATGACTACATGACAGCAGTCAGTAGTATCGCCAACCAACTCACCAACCTCACCAAAGATATGCCAGCCATCAGCAATCTTGCGGACATCCAAAAGTCGATAGGTGATAATTTATCTACAATGCTGGAGACGATGACAGCCACCACCACAGCTATCGAGGGAGTAAGCGAGAAGATTGGAACTACAGAAGGCCCGAACACGGTTCAACTGATTACCGAGCAACTGGAATTCCTCCAGACTAGATGTACCACACTTAGCAGCGCAGTAGATGTATTGAAGACAGAAAACCACGTGCTGAAATCGGAGAAAGAAAGCCTAATGCAAAAGTCCTTCCTTGACCAGAGAGACCAATCGAATCAAAAGAGAATACACGAGCTGGAAAAACAAGCATTGAAAACGCAGATCCACTTGCGTGATGGAGAAATCACTGGCCTGAAATCTCGACTGACTGGACAATCCCCTGGCACCAGCACCCCAATCTACTCTCCATCACCGTTGGAGACCACACCGGGAGGCACAGTCACCTTACGGAGGATGTCCACGCAGGAACTATTGGGGTCCCCCATCACCAAACAGCCATTTACACCGCCACAGAAAGAATGCTTCTCAAGCCAATCGTCAGACGACAGCTTCTCCTCCCCGCCTCAGTCGCAGAACAGGCCTGTCAACCGCCGATCCAGATGGGACACAGCTCCCAATCTAAGCTCAAAATACAAGTACATCAAAGTCAACACTACTCAGTTGATGAAAAGAAGCAACAGTGCCGACGATACAATCGACGAACAGAAGAACCTAAAATCCCCTCGGCTTGACGACACAGTTTGCTCCACTGCAGGGAAAAGTACTTCTGCTCCCTCACCCAGTGCTGCCGGCCCAGCTGAAATACCGATGCCAACACCAACCTCTTCTACTGCTTCAGCATCCAATCAGCCGATAGCATCGCTTCCCACAGGCGCTCTCATTGTCCCTGATGCCGGTAAAGATAAGAATTCAACACCAAGCGCACAAACCAGTACCCGCCGTCCACTGACCAGGCAATCCTCCGGAGCCATCCCGCGCGAGTCGATTGTAAAGAAGCTGTTTGGTACGGCCAAACCAAAAGCTGTCACAGACCTCCTGCTTGTTGACGACCAAGTCACACAACTGGTACATGCCGAAGAAATCTTGCTGATTGCAGGAGCCGAGAAGAGAACCACCAGCTTCATCTCTGACGCCACAAAAGAGCTCAAGAAACTCCCAGCTCACTCTATTAACAGGCTAGGCTTACACGTGGGTACTCAGGACGCAGCTGATAAACGTATCCAAGATGTCAGACGCGATACGAAAACTCTGCTAGAGTTGATTTCAGCGAAGCTCGCGGAAAACGGCACATGTACCATCAGTCTCCCCATCGGCAGTCTACACGTAGGAGATCATATCGCCAACAATCTCACCACCATACGGGAGATCCTAGCCACAGGAGCAGCAGAAATAGCACAAGCAGCTCCATACCTAATGAGAAACAACACCCTCATGGATCTGAATGCCATGCTGCCGAAAGAAGGGATGATTGCCAGCGACAAGTTTCACCTGAGCGACGAAGGGGCTGAAATCTGGCTCAGCGACTTCTCTACCATCTGGTCCCAGATCCATGCCAAAGCTCTTACATCCCTGCGTCTGTCAAAAAGAGTTGCTCGGCAGCACAAAGAATAAATAGTCAATCAACAAAGCAAATACGTCGCATGAATATCCTTTATAATCAAAAAATAAGTTACATCTGTATAATAACTCCATTTCTATATCTTGTGCATACACATCTATTTATATATTTATTCTCATACAGGACAATGACCTAGAAAATAAGAAAGAAATATGAAAACGCTCCCTCCATGTGTACATGCTAATAGTTGACCAGAGATTGAAGCACCGCGTTATAACACATTACCGTAGTCTATCAAAAAATGTTAACTAATTATCAAATATGCAAGTAATAGAATTATTAATGTGCAGATTAATGTGTGCGAAAACCTGAATGATGTACTGTATGTTTAAATCTTGTTTATACCTAGCATCTTTATCTTCACACTAATGTTAAATGTTATTAGAATTACTTGTTCCCTTTTCATCGATTACAATGCACCTTAAAAATAATATGTTCTTGCATGTCTGTTTTCTCCCAGTAAATGTCTCGTGAAATGTCTCAATATCATAATGTTATAATAATTAAATAAACGTTCGAAATGTATAAGCATTTATTTCTCTCCCCTCAAATATAACACAGGCTCAAAACAGATTCGTAAAGAAAAACGAGACAAACAACAGGAAAGCAACAACAATGTAGCAAACAAATTATAAAACAATTACTCATAACAAAATACTACGGTAAACCTTCAACACATATAGCTAATATCACAAACAATCATTCACCCTAGTCCTCGATTTATCACATCACCTAGGTAAAATTTAATCCCACACACTAACGTAAGATAAATCATATACATCACATTCATCTCGTATCATTAACATCTTACAAATACATTTACACATTCATCAACTTCAAAAAGCCGTACTACTTCCCCTCTCCGTACATAAATAACTTCTATACTTCTTCATCATTATGTATCCTATCAAAAAATAATCCAAATATTCACAACTCCAATCCACACTAACTCAATCATGAAATAATAAAATATAGAAATTTATACATTCACAAAATATTTTCAGATGCTGTAACCAGACAGAACAGGTTAAAAAATGTTTAATAAGAACATGTATCAATATACAAATATCGGCAAATATATTTACGTCTGATCTATTGCAGGGAAAATGAACCAAGTCACACAGTCTACCCCTTCCCACACCAATAATATATAATTAAAATTCTATCATTATGCAGAACACTTATATATATACCCTGGCATATCAAACAACTTATAAATTTTCAGTCTACATTCCAGAACAAGAAGTACCTAATTTTTACAACAACAAATAACTGTTATAAATGTATATATCCCTCTTCCCTCAGAATAATGCATACATATTTTCTCTCCCACAAAATCGCATATATTATATTCTACCGTCAAGTTCATACATACATACACATTTATATTCTACCGTCACGTTCACACATGTATACACACTTCTCTCCTCAAAAATCGCATATAATATGTTCTACCCTCACGTTCGCACATAACATGTTCTATCGTCTACCTTCTTCTCCCATCATTACAGTGACATGAGCCACCCCCCTGGCCGAAACTCTGACCGACGCAGTAGAGCAGCGGCTGCTAAGAGGAAATTCGGTAAACCAGGTTCCATAGGAGAACAGGCGGCATGGTGGCTGGAAAAAGCGAAAAACGCGTCAAAAGCACCGGAGAAAAAAGAAAATATACATCTCTCCTGCCTAAACATCAGATGTATCAACCACCCAACCGATGGCCTCCTAAACACCTCCCCGGCACTGTTACAGGAACTTAACAGTGCGGATATAGCATGCCTACAGGAGACATGGCATTACGATGGAATTAACATTGACGTACCTGGTTTTCACTCGATATATAAATCCAGGAATCAACAACAGCAATTCCACGGCAACAACGGCGGTATGTGTCTCCTAATACGTCATCACCTACTCCCTGGAACTGAGATCATACCTATCCAGCATCTTGATGTCTACTCCCTGAAAATAAAGAAGGACTTCTTCAATATGGAGTATGACATCTATGTATACTTTGTATACAACGTTAACTTCGGCTCAGACATGCTTCGTGTCATCAATATTCCTGGCCTAGAATACATCCAAGATCACCTTTTCGAACTCCCTGCATCTGCAAAAATATGCATCATGGGTGATCTAAATGCGAAAACTCTCACTGCCCCGGACTGGATAGAAGCCACACCTACCAACACAGATCTCTCAGACGACGGGTTTCCGTTTTCCATTGACCTTCCCCAAAGGTCAAACCGCGACCTCTCATCTAATAAAAACGGACCGATCCTACTCGACTTCTGCAAGTCTACTGGGGTAGCAATTCTCAATGGTAGATTTCCAGGAGATATTCATGGAGAATATACTCGCTTCCAGAGCAACTCAGTCTCTACTCTGGATTACAGCCTCGCTAGCACTGAACTGTGGGACGATATAATGGACTTCAAGGTTGGTCAAGTAAACAATGATTTACGCTCTGACCATCTGACCATTCACACTATCATCAGATGTATAAAACCATCAGTAGTAGTGGAACAGCAGCTTGACCCTACAGTTGCTATCCCTAAATACAAGTGGTCTGATCAAGTCACCTCAGATCTCCCAGCCAGGCTCTCCTCATCCACGTTTCAAAACTCACTCGCGCAACTAACAAATCGGATGAGATTACTCACCACTATAGACGACCTTGACACAGTGCTGGAAAATTTCTCCTCCCTAGTACTTGGGGAAATAGCAGAAATTACACCTGTAAAGATCAACTTTCCTAAAGAGGGCAGGAAAAGTAACTTTACTATCAAAGTTGACAAACCGTGGTATGATACAGATTGTGAGAACATGCACGCTCTAATAGACAAACTAAAAAAGGACAAACCCTTAGAAAACACAGATGCCAGCGCCTCTCTTACCCGTCTCCTGAAGCTCTATCAAAATCTAAAAGATAGGAAAAGACGTGAATACAGAGACAAACTTCTTCACTCCATGCTTACAGAAGATTCGAGACAAACTCATTTTTACTGGGACAATCTGAAACTGCTGAAAAATGAGAAATACCCCAACTCCATCGGTAACCCTATTACATCCAAGAGGTGGACATCTCATTACGGAACTCTGTTTACCAACAAAACAGACTTACCTATTGACGATTATCACGTTCAACGCGATGCCATGAAAGATAAACCGTTCAAGCTTGATTTTCTTTCCCAACCGTTCAGCCTGGAGGAAGTTAGCAAAGTTTTCCAAAAACTCCACAACAACAAGGCGATCTATCTGGATGGCCTAGGAGGAGAAGTACTAAAACATGGGTTCATCAACCTGTCCGGCTTCATCAACGCCCTCTTCGAACTGCTGCGCTCCAACTCTATGTACCCCACACTCTGGAAAGAGGCAGCGATTATTAATCTATTCAAGAAGGGAAATCGGGATGAACCAGGACACTATAGGGGAATCGCCATCAGCTGTGTCCTTGGCAAGGCGTACTCCTCTGCAATTAATAATCGTCTGATAGACGCGTTTGCGGAGCTTGACATCGACAACGCGTACCAAGGAGCATACAAAAAAGGCAGCCGCACATCCGATCACCTGTTCATCCTCAACTCCGTCATCGAGATGAGCAAAGCGCAAAATTCCTTCATCATACTCACCTTCATCGACCTACGTAAGGCATTTGACCTTGTGGCGCGACATAAACTGCTCCTGAAATTAAGACAATATGGTCTGGGGGGTGTTACCATGGAAATCCTGGAAGAGATGTATAGCAACACACAGTATCGCATAAAAACACCAGAAGGACTTACCACTCTCTTCAAAGTCGCAGCTGGGGTCAAACAAGGAGACGTCCTCAGCCCCCTCATGTTCCTTGCGCTCATCGCCGACGTCATCCACATCTTTGATGACACGTGTGCACCCTTCCAGATTGGTAACCAACAGCTAGCAATTCTTCTATGGGCAGATGACATAATCCTGTTTTCAAGGTCATTCACAGGTGCCCAGAATGCCCTTAACAAGCTGGCCGACTTCATGGCAGATTGGAGTCTGGAAATCAACGTTAACAAGTCGAAAGTCATGATAGCGGGAGCCGATAAACCAAGAGAGAGACCAGCACTACACATTGGAAACACTGACCTTGAATATGTCCACCTTTATGTGTACCTTGGCCTCCAAGTTACCCCAGATGGTCTTCAAACCGGGTTTCAATCAATGGTCAGCAAAGGAAACCGCGCCATGTACGCTCTCCTCCCGGCAATAAAAGGTGCACCTCTACAGCTCGCCTTGCGTCTCCTTGACCAACTGATTAAACCCATCGTCACCTATTCCTGTCCACAATGGCTACCGTTACAGAGCCCCAATCTCATCGCAAAGAAAGGTGCGTTTGCTACATGGAATGACACGGCAAAAACCACTTTGGCTATTGACAAAATACAAATTACATACCTACGACGAGTACTACATCTACCACCCAAAACTACACTAGCGGTCATCAGAGGGGAATCAGGCACGTACCCGTG
>JAXGGS010389717.1:0-12578 GCA_035585475.1 Armandia brevis
GGGGGCGGGGCGGGGTGGTTGTTGTCACAGTAATGTGGGTGTAAGGCATGTTTATTTCAAATTAATTTTCTATATGAGGGGGGGTGGCAGGTACTTAAATTTGTTCTTAATTAATCTTATAACCAGCAGCACGGATTAAAACAGCTAGTACATATGTATGTTCAGTCATTAAAATCGGTTTAGAACAAATTTAAATGACTTATTAATTTTGGAGGAATCCTTCACATTTGGATTTGTATGTATCCAAGTCATTCATATATCCGCAGCTAAAGTTTGACCCAAGTTGACCCGAAGGTAAATCACCTTTATGTCATTTCTATCACATAAACTGTACTCTTGTGTTGGGTAATAGTTATAGTATGTTTATAGCATGTATATTTTATTCTTTTTGTTAATGCCAAGAATATTGCCTTTTTAAAATGTCAATCACTGATCATCGGCTACCTATATGGTTATATAGGGCAAGATAGGAAACACTTTTTTTACTTGAAATTAAAGTGGTAGTCTTACCCTTATTCATTCCAATGGTATTGTCCACTTTTCGTGACCTTACACATCATCTATCGGTTTTCTTATGTTTACCTTGGCGCTCAAACAGTGGAACTTGAATATATGTATACCCTCATAACATTAGATTGCACTCAAATACTGCAAGTATTATTCGAGTATTATTCGAGTATTATTCATGTCCTGACCAAATTAATCATATGCTATCCTAACCATCCCAAATTATTTCAGAACCTTTGATTTGTTCAGTTTATCCATTTAAAAATCTCATTTATATCATTAATAGGATGATCATCACAATGATAATTATGTAATAATAACCATCTAGATGCCCCAGAGGCACTTTTGCAAAATATCGCCTTTAACTTATCCCCCCTCGGCCGATATTGGTCCGATTGTAATGACATTTGGCTCAGATGTGTAGATCGTTGTGATTAAAAAATAAAACTAACAAAAGTTATTGATGACAGATCAATGGGACTGTGGCCCGTGTCAATGACCCATAGGTGAATTTCGGTCCACATAAAACGTTTGAATTATGATGCATGTCACTTATTATGACATCCCATTTATGACGTCACATGCCTACTATGATGTAGGTGACGTCACAATGGGTGACATATGCTCCAACAGCAGGTGCCCCCCGGGTCATTGTCCAGGTCATTGTTTGTTGCCTTACAATCATTGAGTATGGCTGAGGTGTGTAAATCATTGTGATCTACAACCTTGAAGTGAAAAAATAATAATCAGTTAAAAGATATGGATCTTTTATCATTAAGACAATCACACATGTCAATAAACTGAAAAGCAGACACTTAGACTGCCCAGATGGGCCATTCGTATCGTATTCATATTCGTCAATTATTCCAATTTGAAAAGAAAAATCTATCGGGGGGTCACTCTACATTTAGACAAAAGAGATACCCCCCTGGTTACCAATGACGTCGTCCCAATATATTTTTTAAATTCGTATATGTAAATATGATATTTACAACCATAGTTCTTTGAAATAATTGGTTATAAATCTTAGGAAAATTTTCATAAAATAAAGAAAATGTACATCGTAATATAGTTACCTATATTATGATAAATTTAATGAATTCATACATATACGAAACCTAACTGCACATCATGGTACTACAAAAACTCGGTGTTATGAGAGCTCTGCTAATTTTACATTTTTATGTATTAAAATCTCTTTTATTGTTGATAGGCCTACAAGACAAGTTTCTCATACATGTCATGGAATCTAGGATCTAAAGTAAATATAAATACCCCAGATTTCGAATGTATAACCAAAGATATTCATTTTCACTTATCACCACAGAAATGTCTAATGGTCCCAAAATTCTCATCTCGCCCATTGCATGAAATTGGTTTCAGAGTCTACTCCCTGAATATTGTATAGGTTCTATTTTGATTTTTATACAGACATAGATAATATAATTTTACAAATACTGAATGATTTTATAATGACATATTAAGTTTTCTATGAATTATCTCGGCCCTTCCATACTTGTTGCTCGTACAGGATGTTAACAGAAGCACTAAAGAGGGCAGGCCCATCTGATGACCCATAGGTGGATTTTGGTCCACATAATAATTTAGAATTATGATGCATGTCACCCATTATGCCACTCTATTTATGATGTCACAAGCCTAGTATGGCGTAGGCGACATCACGATGGGTGAATTACGTCATTCCCTTGTTCTAATAGCAGGAGCCTCGGGGGTCATTGTCCAGGTCATTGTTTGTTGCCTTAAGGGCATCGAAATTCTGACCATCACTTTCACCTATCTCTAATGTATTTTTAACTGAAAATCTGTACAGATCAAGAGCTATGTAGCGGATGTGATTGTAGGCGTCAAATCCGAGATGAGCTGAGCCCCTTACCAGAAGGCTGTGCCTTTGTCAACTCTAACATGGTACAGGGAGGAATTCGATCTGATTGATGTTGGGCATAAACATTTATATTTAGGATAGACTTAGGAATAAATCAAATCAAACATTTCAACTTGGTTTTATTCACTGAACTACAAACACGTTAGTCAACTTTCTCGGTATGCGGAGACCGGAGTACTCTAGCACAAAGTAAGGGACTTGAGCGGTTGCGTGTCTGGCTCAGACTGACTGGCACTCCCAGTCATATTCTTACCTTGTTCCCCTGCGCAGCTTTCCTGCGCAGGTTTATTCTATTATTACCGGCAGATATTAATTACTGAGTGATAACTCACCTGGCATCTCTAACTACCCCCTCAGTTGGCATCCCAGCTGAGGACCACAGCCAGGTCATGGCCTTGAGTGATTACCCACCGTTTGATGTTTTACTTACCTCAGATGCTGGACCTGGTATGTGATGAGAGTACAACTCCCGTCACTTGTGGGTGATCAATCCACATAGAAAACCAGGGCCATCCGAAATGACAGAAAAGATGCAAAACCAGCATCTTACACGCCTCCCATGCAATCCAACAGCTATGTATACTATGGAACCCAACAAATTGTCCACATAAAATCCTTTCACGATTGCTTGCATCACATTCGGTTGATAGAACTTTCCGAAAAACTGAGTTGCTCGTATCATGGCAAAAGAACACGCCGCTGGACATCATGTTCCACCAAACATTTGTGTACATCCAAGGTACACTTCCACTTCATTGCCAGACTCATGATCTTTCCACCATAAAATGCTCAAACCATCGCGTTGATGAGGGGGCACCATAACTTGATAGAACATTTTCTCCACCTCAGCTGTTACCACATACCTATATTTTCTAATGCCAATCGTAACTTCTACAATGTTTGTCGCTAAATTTGGTCCCGGATGTACAGAATCATTCAACAATCTATTGTTGTGACGAAAGCTGAGATTGCCAACGATTCGCACCTAACTCGTTCCTAGGGCTAACTAAGGTGAGGCTAGCCGGTCCGCTAAGATGAGCGATTGAGAAGTACTCACCTGAGTACAACTTCTTGAATCACACATCTTACAGCAGCGAAGTGAAAAAAACTAAAATAAATGCACTTTCAATGCATCTATTAATATACTATTGATGTATGATGTTTGTTTCTTTGCACAGCATACAGTGGCCGAGTGAGGGAGAATAAACCCGGTTTTGCTTTACATCAGAATTGTTAGGTTCGGTTTTTGAGGGCGCATGTAACCAAGGACCGATGTCACGTGATTATTGTAGCGTTGTACACGGATTTCTCATACGACAGTCTGAGATTAAGGATACGTTATTTTAATATATGTGCATATTCATACACGTACAGTCACGATTTATTATAAAGCTAGATTAAGCAGTGATCGTACATCGTGTCAAAGTCCGACTGGGCATAGTTACTCGTGCACAGCCTATATATAGCTAAATATACGCGGGCTCTCGTATATGAATGTGTTAACTGTCATACTGGGTAACTAAGGCGAATTACTCACTGATTCATTTCAAAGAATTATTACTTCGATGAATCGGAAATGGCGTTTTGGCACCCAAAATATATCATTATATATGTATTGGCACTCTTACTGTGGGGTAAGTGATATAATAGTATTGCTAATATTAATTAATCAGATTTAGGTTTCAGCATAATCTAATCAAGCATTTCGCAAACGTCATATGCAAACATGAAACATGTTTATTGTATTTTGACTCTTAAAATTATATTAAGTTCATATCGACATAGATCACGTAAATTTGGAATTTTTTTACATGTGGTCTCTATTTAAAATATAGACATTTGAATTTTGTAAAGCCTATGGAAGGAATGAGCATGTTATTAATTGTCTGAATTCTTTATAAGTAAATATATTATAGAATTCCCTCCTTCACAAGACCAGTAATCACTCGATGCCCCTAGGGCTCTTTGACGAAATATCGACTTTAACCTATCCCCCTCGACCGATATTTGACAAATCTGTTGATTTGGCCAATCTTATGAAGCCCGAATCAAAAATAAATAAAGAGGTCAAAAGATATTGATCAAAGATCGATGCAACAATGACTCGTGACAATGACCCGTAATTGTAAACGTCACATGCCTACTAGGACGTATACGACGTCACAATGTGTGACATATGCTCTAACAGCAGGTGCCCCCCGGTCATTGATCGGGTCATTGTTGGTTGCCTTAAGGGCATCGAGCAATACAAGTATAAATAACCAGAATATGAAGCTCTGCTGATTTTCCTACTATTTGGGCTTGTATTTTCATTGAGAGAATTTTATTGTCAAAAATAGGTAGCCTTATATTTGGTTACAACAAGAGTATATCTTATTCACTCTTAATAAAATTAAAGAAGCTGAAATAGCCAACAGCTACGAGAGGGGTGAGTATGGGCAAATCCACGGTAGGCAACTCAATAATGTGAAATCAAAAGGGCAAGTGAAAAAATAAAACATTATCCCCCTACAATTCATATATATTTCCGGAAAGTAGAAATCGTGCGGCTTTTGAATATATATAGGGCAACTTTGTGCAGTATTAAAAACACATTTTCTTTACCATCTAAATATAAGCTAAATTATTTGTTTAAGGACAAAATAAAATATATATGAATATATTCTAAAGCACAATATTTCAAAATAAATTTAAACTTTTTGTTCAATTCTCGATATCTATAACACATGACTTTGATGGTTTTAACTTTATTACAGCTGAAATTCAGATTTTGGAATAATTCATCCATTGTCAAATATTTTAATTTTTACTTTTACTTTTCTGAAAGCATTTGATGGCATAAAAAGATTATATGACATGTACAAGAGCAAAATTGATATTCCCTCAAAATATTTTAGGATGATATCAAGTTTGCCCCCAGTGTTAACTGTTTTAAACCTGAATGTATGGAATAAAAGTTTCAAACAATGTCTCAGACACCTTCAAAATAATGTTGGTGTGTATCAAACAAATTGATGAAGCTGTGTTCCAACATTAATTTAACGAACTAAATTGGAATAACATTAGATTTTATGACTTTGATCAAAATTTCAGAATCATTGCATTTTGTTTGGTTTTCCATCATCATATTCTAAATTATATCTAAATTAATAAATCAAATTTGTAGGGCCACCAACCGATGATGGTGGCTCTGAATGAATTAACTGTATAATTCATCTGAATGAATAATACCTGTACTGTCCATTGGAACTATTTTCCAACACAAATGTGACAAATGATATAAAAATATTGACATTTGCTCCAATTTATGTATAAAGTTAGAAATTAACCCAAATTTATGTTTGAAGTTAAAAATACTGTTAACAGGGAAGAGAGCAAATAATTTTAAATCAGAAATTTTGTCCACATATTTGTATGACCAATTTGACCATACATGTAAACAATGAACTTATTTTTTGAAGATTTGACGAATATATGAATTTAGTTAGAAAATATTTTTTTTAAATGTTAAAGGTTTCCTCAATCGAAGTCTAAAATATACGAAATCCCTCTTTCTCTTTGTATCTCATTTGATATAGACTTTGATATAGGCATTATATTTAGGTCATATTTGAAATTAGACAATTTTTTGGGGGGTTAATGTTCCGAAAATCCAAAACGCTGGGTAAAACGACTGGAAAAACGTAGTGGTAGAAGATACAACCCCTAAATTTAATTAGAAGGAAGCTAAAGTGTTGCCTAACATATGACCTGAGTATTGGAATGATCTAACAAATAACCCCGGAAATAAGATTATGCAAACTCATAAAAACCGTGAAAAACGACCTAAAACAGCCCAATATCTAATTATTATTATTTACTTCTATTTCAAATACTCTTCATGCAAACTTTTTCTAGGAGACGCATATGGGCAAATACCAAGAATAGTGTTGTTTGGATTCGACAGAAGATATGTACACAACGGATTCAATGTAACTCTTACATGTGAAACTAATACAGAGACCACGGGGGACATAACAGTTACTATTGGTCAAATAACCGACTGCCTCGTCAATCAGGAATCAATGTGTTTTACTGCATTTCGGTGCGGGAATGTCCAATACAGTGTTGATACGTGTGATTCACATACTTCATCTGTGAGAATATCAGGTGTTGTTGATGCTGACATTAATACTTGGACATGTATGATCCTCGACGGATTTTACCCCAGAGCATCTGCTGAATCCGCTTTATTTCGAATCGGTGAGGACACTTACCACATTTGTATTTAATCTTGATATGATAAATGGTTTTCATGAAAGAAATAACATGTCGCTCTGAATACGTAGTACCCACGAGTTCGCCCACCATACCTTACCCGGAGATTGACGTTGTTGTTGGGGACTACTCCAACATGACGTGTGTACCTGATTGTGCTGCAGCACCTGCTCCAGCTCTTACGTGGCACAGAGAGAGTGTGACAGGCAAGGCAGATACTCTGCCAGGGATACTTGTGGGCGATAATCTGAAGTTAGACCACACATACCTGTCATCTGATCATATGGCCAAGTTCTTTTGCTCAGCAACACAATTTGAAGGCCTAGACGAGATTCGTGAGGTGTCTCAAAGAATCAACATGACCGCTCTAAGTGAGTATGGTTGCACCCGGGGTTGCACATGTATACATTGCACTGAGATATACATGTACATACATGTACACAAGCATATCACACATCAGTTAGCATTATGCTTGGGCATATAATTTATATGATGCTCAATATTAGGTATGTGTCTAAACTATTTAGAACACAATCAAATTCGAAGTTTGTAGTTTAAGCCATAAATAACTCGATGCACCTAAGGCAATAAACAATGATCCGGACAATGACCCGGGGGGCACCTGCTAATTAGTCAATGGTCCGATGTAAGTTGCCCATTGTGACGTCGCCTACGTCAAAGTAGGCCAAAATTCACCTTTGGGTCATTGACACAGGTCATTGTCCTATTGATTAGAGATCTTTTGACCATTTTAATTTTTTACACTTTAGCTCCTTAAGGTTGTAGATCATAATAATCTACACACCTCAGCCAAATGTGATAGGAATTGGCTCAGTATCGGCCGAGCGGGGAGAGGTTGATGGCAATGTTTCGTTAAGGCCATACGGTCATTGAGAAGGGGAAATGCAATTATTAACCTGCATGTTTCTCAGGCCCCGCCTCCCTCTTGTTATAAGACATTTCAAGAAAATATATTTTAAAAAAACATATTTAAAAAATAAAATAAGGATAAAAATGTGTCCCACCCCCTATACAATGAAAACACATTAAATTCTAATCCGGGATATCGAAAATCATCCCTCTGAATATGCACACTCTCACCCAATCATGCCCAACACTTGCATTGTAGTTATGCCTACAAACCCTAAAATTTTCCTCCTTTTCCAAATGATAATAAAAAAAGCACCTTAATCTGCCGCCCACGCTCCCCCTCATGCAAAATATAAGCGTCAGAAACAAGTTTATAATTGTATGTGGCCTAAAACAAATGCAAGAAATATTTTACTTTTATTAATTCAGAGGACCTGCCGCCAGCAACCCCTTCTCCGACAAAAAAACAACAACAAAAAAGCAATTTATCTTATTTACAAAACCCAAAGGATATTGCTTGATGTTTGTTGACTACTAGGTCAATTACATTATTTAATCTATTTGAGCCAAGCTATGTGCATTTGTGGGCGCCTGTAATTTTCGGAATCCGAATTTCTTATGTTGAAAATATTAATCCCCAGCTAATGGTTTATTTGTGACCATCAACAATCATGAAGAACACGTTTCTGCAGGAGACCGATCTAAGATGACTTGTGCCCCTGACCCCGATGCCTTGCCTTTGTCAACTCTGACGTGGTATCGGGAAGAATCCGAGCTGCTTAGTTCTCTTAATTTTCAAATGGATGTGAGGCCAGGCGATTCTGTTTTATTGGAACACATCTACACATTGGAAGACAACAATGCTACATTTTATTGTGAATCAACACAGCCAAAGTCTACACACAGTTTGACAGTTAAGTCAAAGAGGTTCAAAGTGCGGGTATTAGGTAAGCTACAACGGCCATTCCTCGGTAGGCGAGTAGTTTATACATACGACATATACCGATACGGGCAGAGGTCATGGCCCCAGTATATGTCCGTGTATTCAGATTCTTTCATTATGCGTTGGGGAAGAGTACAGCTAGGATCGACTTAATGTTGAACAAACGGATATTTTCAGATAATAACCTTTTTATGCGTTATTTAATTTTGCAAGTTCTTTTGGTTATAAATCGTATCCAATGTCGGCCAACACCTCAAAAGTCTGATTAGACATATTTCTATTCGAACATTTATCTTAAAAGTCATGTGTTAGTGCGAAATGACTTCCACATAACTGCAATTCATTTCTGTTTAATTTGATACCCAAATATTCAATTATACTACCCCGTGACATATTTACTACTGCATGTTTTTAACTTATCCAATGTCAAGACGGCGAATTGGATACATCGTTTATCAACTAGGGTTCAATTCAAAGTAACTACCGGTATGATAGGAAGATATGTAAGAATTAAAAGAGCAAAATTTACATGTAAATGATGATGATTGGTAGAAGGTGTGTACACACTTCTAGGAAATTGTGTGATAGATGATACAGATTGAAGAGAACTTCTCCTAAAATCCAAATTCGGATCCAAGCGTTTTACAAAATTGAATCAAATGTACAAGATTAAAAGTAATTTACAAAATTCATTCAAGCACTATATCTGATGTCATTCATCAAATCCAGATGATTCACTTGCATATATAATTTCATTTGACCATGTGTACCCCATTGTCAGAATTTAATTGAGGAAGTGGCTCTTTGACAATTCGACCTACAGTTCCTACATGCTAAATGGTATTAGGATAAAAATATGGATAACAACTAGCACAACAGTATCTTATAATGTCCCAGTACTATGTAACATGTTGATTGCATATAGCTTTAAATATGAAACGTCATTCAATGTAGGCTTTGCTGCTTTCTTTCATTCAGCAAATGCTTTATTTGTGACCATCAAGAGCAAACAAGAGCACGTTACTGCAGGGGAAAGATCAGAGATGAAATGTGTCCCTGATCCTGACGGTTTTCCTTTGTCAACTCTGACGTGGTACCGAGAAGATTCCGAGCTTCTACGTTCTCTAAATTATCGAGCTGATGTTAGACCAGGGGAATCTGTTTTATTGGAACACTCCTATCACTTAGAAGATAACAATGCCACACTTTATTGTGAATCAACGCAGCCCAGGTCATCAAACAGTCTCCCCGTTGAGTCGGTGAGGGTTAAAGTGTTAGTTTTAGGTTAGTTTGAATGCGGTAATACCCTGTTGTTTTTGTTTTATGTCAAACACATGTCGTTGCTATATGATACAATTGGTAATTAGCTGCTAAACATATTTATTCCCCAGCTCAGTCGATGGAGCCGGGATTTTCGGTTGTCGACTATGTTGTTGTAACTGACACCACTACCTCCATGGAATGTGTTCCTGATGAGACGGCGTTCCCTTTATCTACACTTACCATATACCGGAAGCGATCTGGGGGAGTAGTCGAACAAATTTCATCAGAAGCAGCTGTTCAACATCCAAACACTTTGAAGCTGAACTATACTTATCAACCAGAGGATAACGATGCAGAGTTTTACTGTGAAGCGACACAACCAGACTCCACCATCAGTGTTTCGGTCACATCACACATAATTAGAGTTACTGTTTACTGTAAGTAGCTATACATTTAAATGATCTGCATGCATGAAAGTCAGAACTATGGCTAATTCCCATGATCTTACAAATTAACATTATCGGCTTGGCTCTAAGCTAGAGTGGCCGCCCCTAAGTACCCTGCACAGCAACATATTTCAATGGATCATTTGTCTTTGAATGCACATATTTCATAAAATTTAGGTGCAATAATCAAATAAACGAGTATATTTTACATCTTTATATATATGTTTAGTCATTAAAATCGGTTGAGAACAAATTCAAATTACTTAATAATTTTGGAGGTATCCGGCTCAATTTGATTTTTATGTATCTAATTATTCATATATCCACAACCAAAGTTTGACCCCAGTTGACCCGAAAGTAAATCATCTTTTATGTCATTGCTATCACATAAACTGTACTATTGTGATAGGTAATAGTTATTTTATGTTTATTGCACGTATATAATATTCTTTTAGTTCAATTTAGCACTCAAAATCTTAATTTTCTGATCTTAGCAACTGATATTTGTTGTTCTACAGACTTATGAGACGGATATTTGTATACAACATACTAAATGTATGACGTCGTACGCTTTGCTATCCTTATTGACAATATATTGGTTAGATAGAAATTACTCATGAAGTTATAGAAATTTGTGTTTTAGGCTGCATAATAGTACAAAATATTTTTTTCAGGCCCGCCCGTATCGCTGAGACATATTATTATTATCAATATGACCTCGTGAACATTACCTCTCAATGTAGGACACTATGATCCCATCCATAATGTGTGGCTTTAGCAGTATATGACATAACGGTCCCTTATCGATAGGTAGTTCGGTTCTATTGTCTAGGTTTAATAAGTATATTTTTGAAAAAGATGTTCAAAATGTTGTGGCGTATATGAAGCCTTTAGGATCCAGTTCATAGTAAAGAGCTTGAGGATCCACCTTTGAGCAAATTTACACTGCACCAAATAAGCCAGAGAATAATCCCAGGCTCTGACAGTGATTACTATCAGCTCTTTATGATGCACCAGATTGAATTTAAGACCTTCAAATTTGCAAATTGTCCAACACCCCCGAACCCCCTTGCATTGGACCCGAAATAAATTTGTCAACGGTATAATTTAGGGTCTGGTGCCGCCCCTCACTACACAAATGGGTTTTGTTCTGAGCAATATTCGAAAATAATAAATCAAAATAAAACATATATTACAGTTGGAGCGATGTGGCGGGGAAATAATGAAGGCAGAATTATGGAGGTTATAGAAGGGGATACTCTCACCCTTGTGTGTGATTTCTGTGCAAATCCCGATCCTACAGAGCCCACAGAATGGGTGTTCAACAAAACGGACATCCCAGAATCAGCAGTCATTGATGAAAATGTATTTATACTGGAAAGGGCATCAACGTTTCATACAGGAATTTACATATGTAAAGTCAGAAACAACGTCCTTGGTACCACCACGACTAGAACATTTGAATTTTCAGTTAGAGTTGAACCACGTGAGTGCAATGAACACATAATAGTATCACCTACTCATTACTTATTTTATACCCATTCATATGTATATAAATGCTGATAATAAGATATGTTAACTGCAGACGAGCACGTGCCCTGGGAAATGTACCTGATTATCGGTCTTACACTGCCTTTACTTGTCATCGCAGCGAGTATTATATCCGTGTGTATTTGCCTTCGGTGTCGGAAAAAAGGTATTCCTTTTTTTCATCATATCATGCCAGCTTATGATCAATGACTTACTTGATTAAATGTAATTTCAGATTAAGCCAAATTAATACAAACTATAACAGGTATGTAGGTATGGAGGTATTCATGCAGACCATGCGCGAGGGGTCCTCTTTGATATCTGCTAATGTTCCTTAAAGCTTGCCTTTGTCAATACTTTGTCAATAATTACAATGACCTTAAGTATGGTAAAGCGAAAAGCAGAATCCAACTATAAGTAGTTATTCAAAATTTATAGAAGGTAAAAAGGTTCCGTAAGGTGCAAATGGTTTTAAAACAGTAAGGAATATATTCGAGGTTTATAGCTTATAGCTTATAGCTGATTTCAATATAATTAAAATAGTGGCTTGCATAAATGTGGACGCCTCGTTTATCTGGTACTAATTAGATGTACTTTTTTTTTTAGAAATCAAAAAGAAGGATATCGATACTAGGTGACTATCTGCAACATGTCTGACCCCAGACTTAATGGGGAAAGTTAGAATATATCAATATACTGAAAATTATTTTGACCACGGCATTGCTACACATTTATATGTACGTCGCCTCCTATTCTTTTAGTGACACGGAAATGGAAGATATCTGTGACGTTCTGTGATAAAACTAGTAGATCTCGCTTAAAGCTTAATGAATCTTTAAAACGACTACGTTCGATATTG
>JAXGGS010389828.1:0-12578 GCA_035585475.1 Armandia brevis
ATAAAAAGAGGGGGGCGGGGAGTCTCAGGCCCATGCGGGCGGGGCCTGAGAAACAACTTATTAATTTTATATGGCCTAACCTATAGTGTACATATCCGTGTATAATTCAAAAGCATCCGCGTTTCTCTATTCATGTCACAGGGAACAGGAAGTTGGGGGGAAATACGATGAAGGTTCAGGTGGTTAGCGCACAGCTTTATGAATACATGTAGGTAAATCCAGGAAGTATCGCTTTAATAATTCTTAAAACATGGGCCTGTATGATACACAGGTAAGAACTTACCAGTGTTCGTAGTACATACGGCGCTGAAATGTATTTTGTGAATAGTATTGCATGGCAAATTTGATATAGCCCGTGTTGAAAGCCGGGTTTTTTAATAAAGGCCCGAGTCTTTCTTTTTATGTGTGGGTCGACTTAGATTTTTTCTCGGCCTGAAAATGAAGTATTGATAAAGAGAAAAACTGTAGTTTTCTTAAGTTGGTTCATGGAACAAAGTATGGCGCTGGTCCCAGCGGATCACAGCAGGTCCCCCTAGGTCCTGGTTGGTGCCTCGTGATGCTCACAGGTCCTCGTAGGTCCCATCACGTCTTCCTAGGTCCTCCTAGGTCCTACCAGGCCCTCCCTGGTGCTTGTTGGTCCCAGCGGGTCCCCCTAGGTCCTTGTGGATGCTTAGTAGGTTCACATAGTAGGTTCTATAATGCCTGGATTAAATATACATAGCATACATTTTATAAGATTGTATGCTTATACGGTATGGTCCCACAAATTGAGCTGTAGATCCATGGTGCTCCTGAAAGGTCCTACCTCACAAAATGCATAAAAAAACCTGTGTTGACGATTGTGCCCCGTATGGGTGAACAGCCGTGTTAACTATTTAGGTATCTAATTCTAATGGGGAACGGCAGGTTTTGTGAAACATCCAATAAAAAGAGGGGTCGGGGAGGGGGGGGGGGGGTCGGGGGGATCTCAGACCCATGCGGGCGGGGCCTGAGAAACAGCTTATTTATATTATATGGTGTTGAGGTTATTCAGGCAAAATAACACGAGTCCAAGATATTCTTCGGAGTACTTTATTTAATGCGCGATCATTAACAAAAAAATAATGTGTGATGTGTTCGGAACTGGGTCACGAAACTGGGTCAAACATGTGGTTACCGCCTTAGTCATATAAATCACTTTTTTTATAAATAAAACAAGGCTATTAAATATGTTACGCCAGTGCATGAATTAAATATAAACTATCCATGATATACATTGAAATACTTCGGAGTTGAATGCGTATATAAGGTGTAAATCTATTTGATAGCAATAATAATTTTGTTATCTGCATCTGCACGTATAAATGAACTGAACTATGTGATAATGCACACTCACGTATTGGTCAGATTAATATGACGGGAGTCATTTATAATTTCGCGTCTAATACTTTACGATATATGCGGAAATTGTGTGTTTTTCACTTACTATGTCGCCAGACTCTAGTGTAAATAAGGTTAAAAGTAAGGCGGCGAATAATGGAGCGGTTCTCTCTCGAAATGTTTTGAAATACCCACCATGCTCATGTTTACATGTATTCATTCCGATGAAATAAATACATCGATTCATCAATAGGCTTATCGCACGCATGAATGTGTAACTCAATTCATCCGTCCTTTTGGACATATTACTTATTGGTGTTGATTCAGTAAAATCATATTATATTTGTCTATTCTACATCCGCATACTATTCAAGTCACGACCAAACTCAGTCAATAATCAAAACACCTTGCAGGTATGAGCGTTTCTTGAGCAAAACATGCCTCAGTTTGGCTATGCAATAAGTGTTCAGAGGATATGCTTTATTCATACATCGGCGTAAAACATCTTTGTGTCGTGACAGATACAAGTGCATAAGTGTGCCTGACGAATATTTAAATCTTTAATTCAGGACACCCAAGCAGCGAAGCACACATATAATATTCCGTCATTAACAAATCCCTTTTGCAATGAATGGTATGTTTGAAGCACCACATGAATATTTTGATATAATTGTAATTCTATTTACAAACGCACGTCATGTAAGCAAAAATTGTGCGGTTAATCTCAATGACGATCTGTGTCAAAAGTTTATATCTGCATATACAAAGAATGCAAATATATTATAATAAGTAGAAAGATTGTATTGCGCATGATATTGTAAAAGAAGGGAAGGCATGCTAATCCCTATAGTTAAACAAAACATGTCTGCGTCGGGCCACTTTCACTGGTATCTAGTGTTTACATGCAAACTGTAAATGATTGATATGTAAATTCCAAATATATACAACACCCAAAGAACACTTTATAAGTCGTTTTAAAAACTATTTCTTTCTATTTTTGGAAGGAAAGACATGGTATCAATCATTTCAAAAGAGTAGTTCACATATGCTTAAACATGTAGGCAATAAGATATTATAAGGCAGTACTCAATGATGATTTAATCAAGTGAAGTATGTAACGAGAAGTCTTAGTATATGCACCTTGTATTACAGGTATTCCTACTCTTAGAATAAACAACGGTTAAGTACTATTTACTTCAAACATTAAACATATGCAGGTAATAAAGCTATTCCACACGTACAAACAAGCGGGAAAAAAAAGGGGAAAGGGGATTCGGATTTAGTGTATCCTCTATAATAGCGTGCAACTCTATACATGTGATATCACAAATAACACATATTCACACTCACTAATCATGTATACACTGGATTATCCTCCAGAGTTACATCGTCATCATCATCGTCCTTTTTGGCTTCATCACCTCCAGGTGTCTTAAAGTCCACAGTAGAATACCCATAATCCTCCTGTGCCCCCTCACAATCCTCCCTAGCTCCATCATCCACCGTAGCATAGGCATCGGATTCTCTCTTCGCATGACTTTGATTACCACGTGCAGGTTTGACATTGGTAGACAGGTCCTTTGTATTGTAATATCCCCCGATATCTGCAGCATTGTAATAATCTGATTTTGTTCCTGCTGCACGATCTCCTGTTTGCATGTTCCAGGACTCGCCATACGTGTTTTCTTCCTTCCCTTGTCCTGCCTGATGTTTCTCTTGTTTTCTGGCTGCTGCTTTTGCTTGAGCTTTAGGTTTATTAGGGACAGCATATTCATCCTCATTGATGACGACACTGATATCCTTGTTGTGTGGTTTAGCCTTTGTCTCGATAGCTGTTTTTAGGTTGTTTGAACTTGCATCGTAATCTTCTATCTCTCCATAACCGTCATCTACAGAACTCGTGTGATTTTTTGGTGGAATAGTTGATTTTACAATATCCGGTTTATCTTCGATCTCTGCGTAGTCATTTGCATTGGTTGATGCATGTGATTTTTGGACATTCTGTTTCTTCCTTCTGAAAGTTTATTAAGTACGGTATGAGATACGTTAATATTCCTATTTAAGATTGATTACTAAATACCAATATAATTCGAGTCATACCGTTGATATATGCACACAATGACGACAATTATAACTATGAAGAAGATCCCTCCTGCTACTGCTCCGGCAATCAGACCAACATTAATAGTCCCTGTATGGAAACATGACTCAAGTATTAATGCGTTTCTCACCTATTGGAGAATTTACATAATTGCAAATATATCATAAACGTTATCTAAATTATTTTAGTGTCTGTCTGAAATATATATAAGGGTTGCTGGTGCCGCTTTGCATGTTTGACAAAGCATCTGTACTAATTTGCTCACCTGGTTTAGGTGAGGTCCCGATTAAGGATGCCGATGTGAAGCTGATACTAGTGCCTGAGAAAAGTTAAGAATACATTTCTCATAACTGTTGTTAACAGCTCAATTAAATCTAGCCATCATCCTTAAGGTCTAAACATATAAAGTACCAGATGTAGAATAAATGTTAGTCGAAGTCCCAATTATCGTACTAGTTTGTTCTGTTGTCACTAGGGACGTTTTGGGAGACGCGTCAACTTGAGAAGATGTTTTCAATGTTGGAGTTGTAATCAATGTTTGTTCTGACAAGCAAAGAAACAAGTACATTTGTAGAAGCGCATTTCGCTGCATATGAAAATCTGTTGTAATGTGTAATATTCACTATTTCTATAGCGTAAATGACAAATATCAGCATATTTGGGTAAGGGTTTTAATGAATGAATATGATTTATATGGCTATATATTACCTGTTGTTGAGCCACCAACACAGATATAATAAACAACCTGGTAATTTGAAGCTTGACCTTGACAGTTAAGTAAGGTACCACCAGGTGCTTGTATGAAATTCTCACTACAGCTGATCTGACCATTACAGTTGTTCAGGTTTCTCATCGTGATGTCAGGAGCTGTGTCTGTGCAGTCTCCTTCATTTATACAACAACCGTCTGTTAAATCACAGGTAGAATCAGCAACTGTGCTGTTAATGATAGAAATATAACCATCTCCTGCACAGTCCAGTTCAAATGTGAGGTGTGGCGCTGTGCTAAAACAAGCTGCAGCAGATCTTGTATCCTGTCCAGCTACCACAGACGTGTGCTGCACATGGCACGATATCGTCAACAAAAACATCATCCTCAACAGTTTCCTGATGAAACACTGCTTTGATTTTCCAGTCATGATGGTCTACGTCGCGGAGTTGAGAATGTAATGGATTGAACAGAGTATCCGAGCTATACAAGTATATGCTATATACTTGTAGTCTAATCGCGTGTAACACTGGTTTCCTGTTAAAGCAAGGCCCCGTGGATCGTAGCTCTACACTAACCTATACTGTACACATCCGTGAATAATTCAAAAGCATTCGCGTTTCTCTATTTAAGTCATACAAAGCAGGAAGTTCGGGGAAATACAATGTAGGAGCAGGTGGTTAGCGCCATATCAATACATGGAGGTACATTCAGGAAGTAACACTTTAATAATACTTAAAACATGGGCATGAATGATAGAAAGGTAATCTTGAACTTTGACCCATCTATTTGTAGTGCGTACAGCGCTAAGATGTATATATTTAAATGTTACTGCATGGCAGATATAATATTGTGCGTGTTGAAAGTCGATAATCTTTTTCCCGGCCTGAAAATGAATATATGTTGATTTTCGGCATATTAAGCGTGGAAATCGAGAATAACTGAAGTTTTCTTAAGTTGGTTCATAAAAGAAAGTATGGCGCCAATTCTCGACCGAGCCTTCTTCTCACCTAGCAACCATTTTAAATATGTCATGGCCTGACTTTCAAATGGGCCGGTGGTACTAATAAAATATGTTGATATAGGCCCCAAACTAATTAGATATGCGTCATATAACCCTCACTTGTTCTAATATAGTTTTAAATACTTTTATTTGGTCGTACCAGATTTGGTTTGACCGAAAGTATGAATCACATAATATGTACATAATTTTGGTTTGTAAAAATTATTAAGTTAAAAAGTAAAAAGTTAAATTAATTAAAGTATATGATTGAAAATTATAAATTCAAAGTGTTGACTCTTGTTATATATGTAAACTATTATAAGATGATGAGAAAAGATATACGTAGGCCAGGTCAATTTAATAAGTAGTTACACTCGTTTCAAATGTCTCCCAGGGAATGTGCACGGCTGTGTGATAAATTACGTATATAATTTCAAGGGGAACGTTTATGTTGGTGTGGAGTGTGGGGTAGGTTATTTAAAAAATTCCATCGGGCGATAATCAGTTATATACCTCAATCAAGCCAAATACTTACAATATCGCCATGTCCATGGTAAAGGGTCATGGGTGATACCACGAGATTATATTAATAGTAATAGTAATAATTCTGTGTTAACTCGCCATCCCCACCAACTTCAGTATATAGTACCTACACGTCAGGGATCTTAAGCGCATTAAAAGCTCTTCGACCATTATATATATTCATTTCTCACATCGTGTTTTGTCGGGATCACCACTAGAGTCTGTGTAGTCCTGATTACTTTTAGAACATCGATTTAAAATTACAGGTTAAACCGATCCCTATACCCTCCCCACTAACCTTTAGCCATCCCCTCCGCCAGCGCCTGCTCACAAACATGTATCCATACACTTATAGTTCTCAGGCAAATACAGTTTACAAGTGATTTATTTATTTTTCAAAGCAAAATTATATATCCTGGAACTTTTGCAGTAATCCAAAATCTATGTTATCAAAGAGTAAATCATAATTGAAATTGTAGCTTAAATGCATGTTAAATAAAACTTTTAGAGGGTTCTGATGTAAGTTCATGATACTCAATGTTGAAGTTATTTTAGGTAAAATAACACGGGTGCAAGAAATTCTTCCGAATACTTTATTAACGCGCCATCCACGAAAGTACATTGTGTGATGTGTTCGGAGGTTTCTTGCTAACTAACAGTAATTTAGATTTTGAATAGCTACGTTAGGATATTGCCGGTTACTTCTCGGAATCATGTGACAGAGATAAGATAATCTACAGCCAATTACGTTAATCCGCCGAGAGTCACATCTGACATGTGCAGGACACCCAGGTGTGACCGCCAGTGGCATCACTAACTTCGCGGTGCAACAACAATTATGTTAATCAGGTGTGACCGTGAGTGGCGTCATTAACATCGCGGTGTGACAAACACCGGACAACTATCTCAACATAAACAAAGACACATAAACATACCAAAAATAATAACATTCACGATTAACTTTATTGTTCAACAGTAATCTTGGTTTGCATTTTCTGTATTTTGGATATTGTATGGACCATTCTGAGGTATTCTGCTCTTGCCATCTACAAGTTCATACTGTTGATCTCCAAGAACTGTATATTGCGGATCATCTGAATTATTCCCAACATCTTGTACTATTGTCTCAGGGATACAGTAAACTTGATGGTCTGCGGGGTTAGTGTGAGGTGTCGTTGGTGTCATCAAATTACATTTAGAGCGGCATCTGCATGAAATCAGTTAGTCGAGTTTAACATGAAATTTTGTAACGTATCAGTGCAAGGTATGTTTTTACCTTATTCCAAGAACAATGCCGATCACCAAGCCAATGATTATGCCGAGCAACATTCCAATAATCAATCCTGTAAATATGGCTTGTATATATATACATGCCAGATTACATGTCAAATGACAAGGCATTTTGAATTTAGTTAAGGCACAGCAGATTTCAAGATTAGATCACTAAGGTATATGTCACCTAGTGGAAGTGTCCCGAATCTATTTTCAGGTATATTTGTGGTTGTTAAATGATAGGTGTAGACTGACGTTTTCAGGCCCTCGGTCACTGAGTTGGTGCTGAACACAGTTGTTATTGGGCCAGCCTCAGAGGAACTGGATCCAACAGAGGTACTGATGACAACAGGTTCCGCTTCTGGATTCATATCAAGTGATATTAAATCGACAAGCCAAATTATGTTAATCATAATTTCAATTAATTCCTTTTTGCATATCAATTACGAGCAATTCAATGAGGACCGTCAATTTTACCTGTTGTTGTGCTCTTCACACACATATAGTAAACAACCTGGTAATTTGAAGCTTGACGTGGACAGTTAAGTAAGGTACCACCAGGTGCCTGTATGAAATTCCCACTGCAGTTTGTCTGACCTTCACAGTTGTCCAGGTTTCTCATCGTGATTTCAGGAGCTGTGTCTGTGCAGTCTGCTTCATTTACACAACAACCATCTGTCTGATCACAGGTAGAAATAGCTACTGTGCTGTTGACGATAGAAATATATCCATCTCCTTCACAATCCAGGTCAAATGTGAAGTGTGGCGCTGTGCTAAAACAAGCTACAGCAGATCTTATATCCTGTCCAGCTACTAGAGACGTGTTCAGCACGTGGCAAGAAATTGTTGACAAAATCATGAACCCCAGCAGTTTACAAAAAAAATCTTGTTCAGAGTTTCTGCTCATGGTGTTGTATATTACCGTATTTCTGAATATGTTGAGCATTTGATTATACCATAATCATACAAGTCATAGCGTAACATACATACAATGTATGCTATAAAAGTTTAAGTACTACCTTCTTTTTGAAGTGCGATCAGGTAAAACGTACAATTCTCTTTCATACACATCCATCCACCTATCTGATTCAAATGTATTCAATTTAACAACGATTGACATATTGCGATGAGACATATAAGTGAGGTAAAGGGTCCAAATGACTCTTTGTTTGACACATGAATATATTCAACACGAGACTCGGCAGGATGACTTTGCCCCACAGTATATACAGTGCACAAAGCTTCACTGTAATAAAATTCATCTGGTTATCATGCTAATTAGGTAACCTAACTGAGGGCCGCATAAATCATCCAATTGTAAATAAAACGATGAATACACCTGAATTCGACTTGAAATGGTTCAAATCCAAATATGTGGTTCGGCTTCAATTAGAGAGCGACAATATACTCAATTAATCACAATGATAAGAACCCCACCAGCATTGACAGCATTAGTTTATACATCATGAACCAAATAATAAATACGCGTCAGCAATGTGTGTTCGTCAATTATCGAGGATAAAAGGTTTACTTATGACAAGCCTGATACTCTTAAATAATCTACCTTTAATTTTGTCTAAATGTTTGCTAGAATGATTTTTTCGTATTTCTCTATATTATTCTTTCAGACGAAGTGAATAAAAACAAGGTTTTGTGGTCAGAGTCAGAGGAATCCCGGAACCATGTAATTGACTTATATCTCAATTGTTATTCCAGAACACTCAGTCAGTGAAGCGCTGCCTGTCTATTCGTCGATGTATTTGTACTTTATTTTTATACAGTAAATCACTTAAACTCAATCATTCACTTGAACTTATATCATATCGCAATAATTAACCTGCAGGTAATATATAACGATCATAAAGGAAAAACTGTAAAGAAAAAAATAATGGTGTCCAAGTATCCTGATACAAAAAAATGCGCGTATACTCATTACTACTTTTCCCGGATGTTATTTACTATATATACAAACTCATTATTTATACACAGGATTATCCTCCAGAGTAACATCATCGTCATCATCTTGTCTAGCATTATCACCTCCAGGTGTATTAAAGTCCACGGTAGAATACCCATAATCCTCCTGTACCCCTCACAATCTTCACTAGCTCCATCACCTACAGTAGCATCATATTCTCTACTTGCTCGGGTTTGTTTTACGGGTAGAGGTTTATCAGCGATAAATAGGGCACGTGTATTGTAATATCCTCCGTTATTCATGACGTTGTAATAATTGGAATCAGTTTCACATTCATGATCGTCTGCCTGAATGTTCCTAGCCTCTCCATCAATATTTTCTTCATTCATATTCTTCTGATGTTTGTCTAGTTTTCTTGTCGCTGCTTTGGCTTGTGCTTTAGGTTTATTAGGGACAGCATATTCATCCTCATTAATGACATCAGTTACATATTTGTTGTTCGGTATATTGCCTTTCTTGTCCGTAAATTTCGTTTCTGTGTTTCGCAAATTTGATGTAGCATAATCACTTTGTATTTCATCATACGCATCAGCTTCTCGGTCACTATGCACAGAATTTGTCTCAAGGGCGATCTCACACGTTTTAGTATTGTTTGATGGCGCTACAGAATTCATTAAATCTGGTGCATCATTAATCTCATCATAATCACTTGCAGGTGATTGTCTCTGTGATTTTGCGAGGTTGTGCTTCCTTTTCCTGTCGTGCGATTATAGATATTTGACGAATTATCTTCTTACATACTCCATTCTACTTTTGTAAAAAAAATCAGGATTTTTATGGTTTTTAAGATTAATTAAGGTACATACCGCTGATAAATCGTGCACCCAATGATGATGATTATAACTACAAAGAGGGATCCCACTACTGCTGCTGCTGCTGCTCCGGCGACCAACATTAACACCATCTGTAAGGAAACACTACTCAGTTATTATCGGATGTCTCAGCTGTTGGTGAATTCCAATTTATGTTGCATTTGGTAAGTGAAACTAGCTCTATGAATATTGATATGCAGTTCAACTAAATCTGATAACAATTAATTTAAAACTAAATAGAATACTACATGTACCCGATGTAGAATGTATATCGGAGGATGTGGAAATTATTGAAACGGTTTGTTCTTCAGTGATCTTAGTCATGGATGCCGTGGATGAGAACTCAACTGTAGGTCAGAATTATAATCAATGGTTGTTCTGGCAATGTGATCCTACTCAAATACTTGTATATACCTCAGATATATCCATGTATATGTTTTGTCAGATTTCTCTTTAATTTTGTCACAGAGAACCTCTTCATGAGTACATTAACAACATTTATTTAAAGCAAAGTGAACATAGATACGCGAATGAAAGAAGAATGCTTCACCTGATGTTGCATTGTCCAAACAAATGTAATAAACTTTCTGGTAATTAGAGGATCGAACTTTACAGCTTGGTAAGGTACCAAGACCGGCTTTTATTATTGTCACATTACAGCTGATCTGACCATTACAGGTGTTCAGGTTACTCATCGTGCCAGCAGGAGCTGTATCTGTGCAGTCTCCATCATTTACACAACAACCAGCTGTCTGATTACAGGTAGAATGAGACACTGTGCTGTTTAAGATTGAAATGTATCCAGCGTCCTCACAGTCAATAGTAAATATGGTTAAACCGGTTTCCTGACAAGCAGCTTCATATCGTATATCCTGTCCAGCTACCACATACTTGTAGTGCGAGTGGTAGAACAACATCAACAGAAACATTGACCTCAGCATTCTCCAAATGAAATATGATATTTTTAATATACTCACGGTTGCATATGTTTGCGTATGAAATGTCAAATTGAAACCCGCTATTAGCCCTATAAGGAGGTGACAGTTATAAATATATGAAACAATGACATTTAAGGAACAATCCTATAGAAATGTGTGTCCATGTATGTTACAGCGCAGAAATAAAGATGAAGCCCATGTAGAGCACCCGACTGTTTAATACCCCATCGGTAAATCAAGGAAGTACAGCGGTTTAATATTTATTTAACATTAATATGGTCCTGTATATGACAACAAAAATCTTTGCACCTCAGCACTTGTTTTGCACACGAGCGTGTAAATGTAGGAGAGGGTAATATACGATGTGTTTTATAAACCAGATGCCCCTCTCTGAGGGGCCATGGGCGTGTCTGTTCTGTTTATATACATATATGTCTCGGAAAATGTTACTTAGGGGAAATCAATTTTTTATTTTATCAAAGTCATCAAAATTATTTAATTTCTGCCACGGCAAATTAATGTAAAATAATAAGACAGACTCGTTCTGCTGATCTATACTAAATTCACGGATTGGGGCCCCATTGGAGTAGGGGCGGACCGACAAAGACAAGAGGACTTAGATAGAAGTATCTTGGCTGCCTAGGTCATTTTCACAAACTCACAATGGAGACGCATAACCCTTACGTCCGGGTGACAAAACCATTAAGTGTGTCTATATCAATCAGAAATATCTATTTATCAAGTGTTTTTCAGAATTAGGTTTGTCAACGTATTTCCCAAGTTGAAGAATGTCTGGCAAATCAAGGGTTTCCATCTCTCTGTGGATGTTTATTTTCTGTCGATAGTCTACTAAGATTGGAAAGCTCTGAGATATCCGCCGATATTTAAAACAGATCATGCCAAGAGCCCAGCGACCTCAAGGACATTATCACGTATCATTTGACCAGAATTTAAGCAGCGTGGGCTTAAATAACTCAACCTTACCTACATAACAAATCAATATCTACGCTCGACAGATAACCACTGATTAGGGATACATTTCAGTATTATACAACTACTTGAACCCTATTTCCATTCCACCCGCACTGCTACTCGAGTCGTTCCAGCCAGTTTATATTTATCTTTTTATGTAAGAATACGATGTCGGTCTTTGTCGGAAAGGCTTCTCGCAATACGGATTTCGTGTATGAAAGCTACTTATAACTCGATCCTGATATGATAACATATTTATTGAATTACAATCTTTATTCATATCATTTTCAGCGGTATATAATACATGCTACGTTGTCCATATCGCAACCACAACATACTTAGTCTTATTATCGGCTGCTCCCGACATAATTCAGGCAAAGATTTCCTTCACACGACTCTGTAAATGTTGGACAGATCAGCAGATATGACCCCAGTCAGTGGGGTAGTGACAGTTCCTCTGTATGTAAACTTAGTGCAACTATTATTCTCGGTGTCAAATCTGTAGAAGTCACAACCTGGGTCATTTAGACAAACAACTGAACAATGCAATCTGTCCTTAGTCGTTTCTACCTTCTCTTCCATAGCCAAGTTATTACAGGGACTGCTGAGATTGATTGGTTCTGCCCAAAGCGTACGCACAAGTCCTGAAATGTATGTAAATGAAATGTCGACGCCAGGTTTTCATAAAAATGATATACACTGTAGGACTTTATACAAGCGAATGACACAATTTATAGGAATCAACTTGATACTATACAAGATTCTCCTTACCGTCACAGACCATCTCGTCCACGCTGATATCATCTAGAGTTCTCCCGACCAGAGCAGGTGGAGAAAGACAAGGTGTGCTGGACAAGGTCAGAGGAATCCCAGCTGCCAGCGCCATCTTCATCCATCTCATCTTACAGTCACA
>JAXGGS010390051.1:0-10917 GCA_035585475.1 Armandia brevis
TGGAGAAAAATGTTTTTTTCTGCCAAAAGAACAGTATTGACCATATTCGTAAATATAGGGTCGTTGATGGCCCCCGTTGTATTCCCCCATGCTGTTTGAGAATTCTGCAATTCTAGCCGATGTACTATTGACGAAACGATTCGAGAAGAAAGGGGACTAAAAACTTCTCCAGCCGGGTCTTATGGATACATTTGTGTCTGATGTTAGTCTCAAGTTGCCTTTTATAGACGTAAATAATATTGGGAATAATAATATGTAATCAAGGGATCGTAAAATGCTTGTTTTTTAAATACACACCATGACCTTTATGTATTCCGTAATTTTAGCACTTGATAACATAATGTTGAGGATATTTGTAAATGTACCTGACAAACTTCCATTAAAGGAGTATGGCTTGGCCGATATTTTTTATTCAGGAATAATCCTAATCAGTACTGATGCATGCAAAATACAAATGTTTTCAAGAGAGAGAGAAATTCATATTACCTGAAATAAGAATGGTAAAATGCGCCAGTAATGCTAACAAGACAGGATTAGTTAAACAAAATGATATATGAAATTCAGAATCACTCCAGAAAATAAGATAAGTCATTGGTCAGAAAAATTACACTTAACATAGAAATTGATTGAACTTCGCCAGCCTTTTACTTGACTAATTTAACTCATTATATGAAACTACAACGCAATTATAAAATAGTTTTAGCATCATCTCTTTTAGAGTCCATTTCCCGATTGAACATGTTAACTTACGGCTATTAATCAGCAGAAATATCAGTAGTTAGTCATCAAAATATTCTAATACACATTTCTTCAAACATTCTGGAATGGGGATGCTCTCGATATCTGTTTCACACAGATAATTTGATAACAGATTGCAGGTTATTTCCATCAAAGAACAACAACCTGGAATAAAAATATTCATAATACGTATATATCATATATATATCGATCCCCATTTTTTGATATACACATATATGGAACCACAATTAAGACATTTACTGACTGATCTCAAATTGGTGACTAAAAAATTAACCACATTCAGATATAGCTCACCTGTTTGTAAAATTTTCAATTTTGTTAAATCTAATTCCATAATCACCCACAGAGGTTTATCGGGTAGATCTGTGAATACTTGTGTCACCTCTGTGTTGTTGTGTGTGATAGACAGAGATCTGTCACCACAGAGAGTCACTGACAGAGTGTCATTCAAGCTCAGGTCAAGGCCAATATCACCAAATGTCTCTCTCCATGGATCACAGCCATCTGCATGCTGCCCGTGTATCCAGGTGGAGCCGTTGTCTGTGTACAGACACCAGGTCTGTGCCATGTCCCAGGGCAGCTCTCGTCCTCCTTCTCTCCACTCCTGGGGGCTCTGTTCTGTCACTCCCACGATAATGCCGGAATACTGATTCAAGACGATGGCATTTAATTTCACAAACCAATGAATCACTTTACACAACAAATATTGTAGAGTTTTTCTTTCTTACAAATAACATATGTTTTCATATTTACGAAATAAATTTCCATTTTGAAATAGATTGATTTCAAGAGTCTGATTCTATTCTATTTCATAGAGGCAGTATTTGGGCAGTTCATAGTAAAGACATTTATGCAGGTGGAATGGTGGTATATTGCAAACCTGCCATAGACACATATGCTAACCAGATCTGATTTGATAGGACCACCATATACTAACCTGATCTGATTTGATAGGACCACCTTTCACACACACAGAGAGGGGCTCTCCCAGTATCAGTGGCCTGTGTGACAATACTGTAATCTTACAGTTTGGTTTGTAGTCATATGCAGCCACTGTCCTCTCCTCTGATAGCACAACGTTCTCACCGTGTATTCCACTGAATCTATACATTATTCTCTGCAGAAATCAGCCTGTAATAGTCTACCATTGACCACGTGGTCTGAGTGGAAGCATCAGTGTTATATATGGGATTGTCTGTGTATGCTAAGCCACAAATGCATGATATTTCTATGATACAACAATTACGTTAAACAGGGTACATGGGACCGAAATCTGCCAGCACCTCTAATGTTGCATTGATCACACATATACGCTGAACTCCACACATGTACGAGAATCGATTAGCCGATGTAAGGAGTATAAATCATAGCACTGCATTCACCTTGTATTTACGTATCACTTTATTGAGTTAACAAACAAACCTGCGACCCGTCGTAGTCAACCCTCAATCTCAAACATGTTTACAATAGGAGCTGTACGCTAGAGTCGAGAACTTCATGTGAATATGACCTGTAACAGATCCCAGCTTTATCTAGGCTAACCATTTCGCGGTACTCACTGGTGAATGTACAGATACAAACATGCAGTGCACGCGAGTAAATCAACATTAAGCAATACCTTAATATACCTATGTCTATGTCAATATATTTATACTCATAACCTTCTTCTGTTTCACACAAATAACATGGGAGTAGGTCCCTGTCTGTCACATAGTCTGAAATTAGTTTAGCTCTTGAAATACACAATCATTCTTTAATACTATTAAATCACAATAATACACGTCGCCAATACTTGATATTATAAAATCGCAACGGTTCATCACACGATTTAATTTTATAAAATCAATGCACACCGATCAATAAAAACGATGTACGTCTGTATGTTTCCTCGGATATGAAATATATATTCCACGTCCTATTGTGCGTTTGAGCTGATCAAAGTTGACACCTGCCAAGGATAAATGAGATGCCACCAAAGTTGCTGAATTATATTTTAGTAGCAGATAAATTATCTAACATGTACCTTTCATGTAGCAATCAAGTAGCTTTCATGTAGGAATCAAGTAGCTTTCATGTAGGAATCAAGTAGCTTTCATGGAGCCATCAAGTAGCTTTCATGTAGGAATCAAGTTGCTTTTATGTTGCCATAAAGTAGCTTTCAGGAAGCCTTCAGATAGCTTTCAGGGTGCTTTCCGATAGGTAGCTTTCCTGTAACAATTGGGTAGCTTTCTGTTAGATGTCAGGCAGTTGGGTGCCCACTTTCACGTGAATATATTCACTTAGTTACTAGATGAATTAACATGTGTATAATATGGAGCTGATTAAAACACTCATGAATAAATGATAAGGTAACAATATTTTAATCAGTTGACGCTGAATTCGTGAGCGCTGAGATAAATATGAATATATTCATGTACCATTGTTGAACGCATATATATAAGTTAAATTCACGCTGCAGTTAGCCGGAGTATTGTGTTGTATTTGACCACTCGACCGGTCACACGGCCGCTATGCGCTGATCACTCGGATATTGCGTCATATCACCTAATCATCGGACCAGCACACGAGTCGCGGCAGGTAAATACAGGCGCTCCACGGTCCAGTTATTACTCACCTGTAATCAGGGATACAGGTGAGTGAGCAAACCGACCGTGTGTTATATACCCAGGCAGGTGAGACGACGAGGGGAGGGTTGCTAATAACACAGACATCTTATACATGTCTACCTGTGCACAGGTGAGATATACAGTTACCTGACCGTGCACAGGTGAGCTGTGTTATACAGAGAACTGTGAATATGATATTCAGCACCGTGCCCGGGCGGTGGCCGAGCCCGCAGGCCAGGCGAGTCTCAGAAAACTGCACAGCGGAGTAACAGCTACTTACACGTCCACGAACCGTCCAGCCTAGCTAGTCCAGCCACAGTCTTATACATGTAAGAACACACGTAAACAAACAGTATTCTCAATGCTGACACAATGCTGAGTATATATCAGAGCATATACATAGATGTATGTTTATAGATATATTTATAGATATATTTATATATATATATATATATATAGATAGATATAGATATAGATATACAGATATAGATATAGATATATATATATATATAGAGAGATATATAGAAATATATATGTATCTATATATAGTTATATATATATATATATATATATAGAGAGAGAGAGATATATAGAAATATATATGTATCTATATATAGTTATATATATGTATAGGTATATATAGATATATGGATATAGATATATATATACATGTATATCTATGTATATATATATATCTACGGTTTAGTTATGTACAGTTATAGATAATTATGTTAATCTGTGAATCAATCACTGCATACACGTTTCTTTACACATGCCCAGGATTTACATTCAAAAATATGTATGTATATTGTTGAGCTCTAATATTATTACCGACCACATTTGATAATGAAATGCCACACCGAGAGAGTACGATGCATTTGTGTTAGTCCGTACATGCGTTATATTAGATATCTGATGGCTTGATACATGTATAGGCACTTACACGTGTGCATGTACATATATATCTATATATAGGCCCACATATACATTTATATATGGGTAGTTGTACGTTTAACTTGCCTTTGTTATCATTATCATAATTGTAAAGTTTTCATTAATCTATTAATAGAAGGTGATTATTAAACGGCGGAGTTCTCTGTATATATAGCCATGTAAGGCACGATTCTGAATATTGATCGAAGTCGTCGCCACAAATACCGGATACTTATACCAGTGGTAAATTGTATGTATCGTTATCATTAATTATATATTCTCTCATGCATGACACGGGCTTTTAAGAAAGAATATGAATACTCATTCTAGCACCGATCGGTGAAAACGTTTCGATAAATTCGCCAGCGACAATATGATACGATGCATTTATAACATGATATGGTCACGCACTGATAACTATCTACATGTACTCCTGTAAAATGTGTGTACATGTAGAGTAGACTTCTCTTTAACGGGGGTACATGTATATGGATACAGTGAACCTTCACTATAACACACGTATGTACATGTACAGTAGACCTGTGTGACTTGAGACAATTACATTAGGCTGCATATAATTATTATTATATAATAAATAGTTTCTCCCCGCAACCCCACCCCCCCCCCTTTAAAAAAAAGTACCTGCCGCACCCTTCTCAGCTGCCGCCCTCAGTCCTCCCGATTTCGAGTCAAGAAAGCCGATAAATGGTAAGAATAGCCCCCGCACTCTACTTATAATACTCAAAAATAATATTGCCGCCCGCATCCCCTGTTTCATTTCAGAAAAAAACAAAACCTGCCACACTTTCCCTGGCGAAAAAACACACGAAAAAAAACCACCTGCCGCCCGCACCTCTTTCTCACGGTTAATCAATGCGCCTTACAAGGAGGGTATATAGTGCAACGGTTAATTTTCCTTGTTAAATATTCCACATGAATTAACATATGTGGTGTATATATGCCTTCGTGTGTGATTGTTCAGATGTTTTAATCGATGAATATTTGATCGGTTTTGCGGGCAGATCGATTCCACCTGTTCACTTTGCCGGGCATTGTTTCTACACCGTGAGTATCAATAAACATTACAGATGGACAGGTGTCGTTTAAATGCAGGAATTGACCCGATGTGAATGATTGTATATCAAGTGCGTTGATGTGGATATGACATGTAATGTAAACTTTGTATGCAGTGATTGATTCACAGTTCGACACGGATACGGAAACATGCGTACGCGTATTAGAATCATTGATAACGATATATCGAGATCATGTTTGATCAGATTTAAAGGGATTTTCTAAAATGTTTACAACGTGTATACAAGGTAAATCTGGATTTAGTGACTTCAAATTACGTGAATTTATAGGAACGTGTGTTTAGCAAGTGTGTGAGAGAGGGGATTTACTAACTGACTTGTGGTGATTAGAGGATGGATTACCTTCCAGTTACAGCTAATCCCAAGTGACTGGTATAATCTTGTTGTAAATCTGGTATGGCCCACTTATCGTGCTCACTCTTGTACACCTGGGGAAATTCTCACAATTCAGTAACCTGGACTCGAACATCCGGCAAGATGATACGGTCATGTTACTAAAATCTTGATATTAATTACCTAACATTTGCGACATTGTTATTACAGATACTGGTCTGGAAAGCCACACACACTGTCACTTGGACATAATGTGTGCTGCGGAATCATCGTGAGAGGGAAGTGATCGTGAATTCCCCACCATACTGCAGCTGTGACGTCAGTCTGACGTACATGTACATTAAAGTGTGAACGGATTCGGCGTGAGAAACATTCCGTGCAGAAGGACATCGAGAATACAAACACTTTTACTGAATAATCGGAAATTAAATCTAGGGATTCCACATGTGCGACGCCTGATTATGTTTATATCATGCTCACAACAGCCACCATGAGATTTACACCCAAACGAGCGGTGAAATTCCTCTTCCTCTTCTCCCTCCTCAGTTTCTTCTACAGTATTAACGTCTCCACCGGGGGCGCCACTGGTGACTCACAGGAGGACGATCTGTTCCGTCTGGATTTCCCACACGCGGCGAATCGTCCGACAGGCGACCGGTCGCCGCCCGGAAAATCCGCAGCGGCGAATAGACGCGACCTTCCGCCAACGGCCGGCATCAACATTGACAATAGAAACAGTGTGAACATTAACAATGGAAAGCATGCAGGATTGCCTGGTGCAAGTGATTTATTTGTTACAGATCAGAATTTAACAACCGCCGAGATAAAGCGGGTTATTCTAGATGTAAATAATAAGCAGACAATTTATAACCTAGATAAATACGGCCTAAACCTAGACGCTGCTCACACTAAAAGTGGCGCGAATACTACTCACCAGAACAGCAGCAGTATAGTGGTAGTAGTACAGGTTCACACGAGAGTAGCATACCTCAAACATCTGATCAACTCCCTGCGTAAGGCGAGAGACTCACATCGTATACTACTGATATTCAGTCACGATTACTACTCGCACGATATCAACAAGCTAGTCAGCACGGTCGACTTCTGCCCGGTAAGTCTTCAGAAATTTGTTATTTTGAGCACAGAATGTCTCGCGTTAACTAATCATAGCCTGAGTGATTAATCTGACAGGTAAATCATCATTTGTTTGATTGATTCGCAGGTGCTGCAGATTTTCTACCCCTTCTCCATGCAGCTGTTTCCTTCCGTGTTTCCCGGTCAAAGTCCAGATGATTGTCCGAAAAATATTAAGAAGGCAGAGTAAGTGTGGGAATTTATGATTGTGATACAGATCTATATAGCTGCGCATGCAATAACACGTTATATTCTGTATTATATTTAAAACGTAGAGCATGTTTGAGCATATTGAATAATTACTCACAAATTAATATGTTCCTGAGTCACGATATTTTTTTAATACCCCTGAACATCATCGGAACCATAAGCACCCCAAGTTAGTCACACCCTTCCACATTCGTGCCCAGAATCAATCGAGCGATTGGAAACTTGATCTAAATGTCGTTATTTTCATTGATTAAAAGATATTAAGTCAAGATTTCACTTGTTATTTCAGAGCCATAGCGGTAAACTGTAACAACGCGCTGACACCGGACATGTACGGTCACTACAGAGTAGCCAATACTACTCAAATAAAACATCACTGGTTCTGGAAGGTACTCTACTACTATATCATATACTACTAAATCATATACTACTTAGCATGTACTACTTATATACTACTTATGTAAAACTTACAACTGATTTGAGTTAGTGTGACCTTTAGTGAACAATCATACGGAAACACTTTTATTAAATTCAAATGTCATAATCATTTCTGTTTCACGTATCGATCTACCACAGAGTTAAGCCATACAATGATTTACATGTGTGAACTTTGAGCCTAATATCAGAGTGACTTGTGTTTTACATGTGTGAACTTTGAGCCTAATATCAGAGTGACCTTGTCTTCTACAGATAAGTCACGTGTTTGAGAGACTAAACGTGACCCGGAATTACCCAGGGCCGGTGTTGTTTCTAGAGGAGGACCATTATCTAGTAGAAGATTTTATCCTGGTTTTAGATAAAATGTTCGAGCTCAAACAAACGTAAGTGTGGACCAACTTCTTTTTTTTGATTTAAAGTACTCATGTCTACATATAACTACACCTTTCTAGTCGACACGATCTTACTCTGGATATAAATAAGGAAAATTGTGCATTCATCAAATTTGATAGAAGGTTTTTCTAAATCATTTAGACAGCTCAGATGTTTGACAAAACGTGCCCTTCTAATCGGTACGTTTGCATAAATGCATATTTACCCATTTAAACCTAGCTAAGGGCATTCATGAAATCAATCTGAATGTTCATTAATGTACCGTCAATAAATGCCTACAAGGAGGCAAAATACAATTCACAAAGAAAGAGTTATTTTATCAAATTACATCTACATGATATATATTTCGATAAGATAATTTGTTTACACAGGTTATGCAAGGACTGTGATATATTTACCCTCGGTGCTTATGATAAGTCACCAAACTACAGAACGCTGGCTGGTAAAGTTGCCCTTGAGAGATGGATGTCCTCCAAACATAACATGGGCATGACGTTCACAAGGGAAATGTGGACGAAGATAAAAAAATGTGCCAAGGTATTACTGATAAATTCCTTCACCACATGTGAACTTTATCACGGTATTCATTCATTTTAAGCTGATATTACATTATCATAAACAGGTGTCCTGAAATTGATGATTTCATATTAAGCGCATATATGTATCTTCTTTTTTTTTCTAGAAAACGCTAGAAAAACGTTTTTTGGCTCCATAATTTGATATTTTCTTGCAGAAATTTTGTGAGTTTGATGATTATAACTGGGACTGGTCTCTGCAGAAGTTAGGCCAGGACTGTCTGAACCCCAACAAACAACTCAAGGTCATGGTTGCTTCAGCACCGAGAATCCATCATCTGGGCACTTGGTAAGTCATTCTTATATATCACTTCATCATCTGGGCACTTGATAAGTCACTTTTAAATGTTACGTCAACATCTGGGTACATAGTGTGTCATTTGTTAATAATCGGTGTGCCATTTGATTAAACGATCAAAACGTCACATTTTCAATAGCTTGTTTAAGACTAACACACTCATATCGGGCATATGAAAGTCGTTTAACAATATATGTTTACAAATATATGGATTTTAGCGCACATGGCATAATTACTGAGGTATTTGTGGGATATATCTCGGTGTCAAATGCTCAGTAGATTATCATTATGCGTGTACCAAACCCCTGATCTCTCTTCAGCGGTATCGGCATCGATAAACAAGCTATAATTGTGCCATTTAATGTTTGATTAATTATTATGTTTAATATTTCAGCGGAATCCATCACAAAGGGAAACACTGCGATCCCCAGGAACATGTGGATAAATTAGAGAGTATGCTGCAGCTTTATAAAGAGAAACTCTTCCCCTCAGAGATGAAGGTAAATTATCGGCAAATGCGGGACAGAGTGGTTCAGTGGTTTACACCGCTGGTACCAGATCCAGTCTCACATATATGCACAGATATATGTATGTGCACAAATGCACAGACATCTATAATGTGCATTACATTACTGAGTTGCTACGGCACCTATGCCCCATGTGATCAACATGCGACGATAATTAAGCATTTAAAATAATCATAAAATCAATCAGCCCCATTTATGTTATTAAACTTCAAATTCTAGCTACATATTAAAATAATCTTACATATAAAAAACAGCGCTCGTTTCTTAGGCTGTATATGGCAAAATATGCATATACGATGTAGTATTTATATATATCTTCGGATTTATTATGTATCAAAATTGAATACACGAATCAAATATATATATATACATATTGTGAAAAGAACAAGGTAATCTCTTGAGCGACGATCTCCGGTTTGTTTGTATAATAGGTGAATATTGATTACCTATTATGTTATGTATTAACCAATTATTATAATTCAACTTTCAGTTGTTGCGTCCCTATAACGGCGCGAGAAGAGGAGTGAAGGCCAACGGGGGGTGGGGAGACACCCGGGATCACAAACTCTGTCTTAGCTTTGTGTCTCCGGACGAAAGATAGCCCTAGGACAAATTGTAGGGAAAATAGTATTCAAATGGTGTAGTTGCAGTAAACAATAAAGATCCTTGTCGTGGAATAACTTACTATCTTTGTAAGATGTAAAGGAGAATGACTATAGTAAAATATATGGGCAAGGAAATAAAGATGAACTCGGTCAGTTTACATGTACTTGTACACTGCTATGCATCTTTGATAGGGTGTGTGGGGGTAAGCAGGGTGTATATATAAGAGCTGGGATATGAATAAAGTAATCGAAATGCTGCTCAAACATTGTAATCAAATAAATCTCGGTTTAAGTTCTTGATTAGTGTCTGTTATTTATATTCGAGTACCAGTGACTTATCTTCCAGATTGCATTCTGACATAAGGCCACTTTCACTAGATACCCCACATCTACTTTATATTATATTTCAATATTTTCATAGGAATGCGAGTCAGTATGTGGCAGAGAGATGCTATAAAAAGTAAGAAATGGAACTGCGTATTGTTATCTAAAATAGTAAGCGTTATTTATAAATACGTCAGGCTATTTGATCTAAGTCGCTATTCATGATATACTCGACAAAAAAAGTATGCAGTACAATTTACGCAACGTTTTAAGTCAACGTCATTAGCGCACAACAAAAATAATCATTCATTTAGAAAATCATTAGTGAATGACACTGCGAACTATTCATTGTCAGATATTATGACAGTTCAAAACTCATAACAGATCAGAACACATGACAGATCAGAACACATGACAGGTCAGAACTCATGACAGATCAGAACACACGACAGATCAGAACACATGACAGATCAGAACTCATGACAGATCAGAACTCAAGACAATTCAGAACTCATGACAGATCGAAACACATAACAGATCAGAACTCATGACAGATCAGAACTCATGACAGATCAGTACGGATGACAGGTTAGCACTCATGACAGATCAGAACTCATGACAGATCAGAACTCATGACAGATCAGAACTCATGACAGATCAGAACTCATGACAGATCAGAACTCATGAC
>JAXGGS010390162.1:0-12570 GCA_035585475.1 Armandia brevis
ACTGCGGTTGTGTGTTGCGTCCTACTTCTGCCTCATCCGGAATTTTGTCTACCAACGCCAATAACTCTGCCTGTTGTAGCAGGGCTTTGGCAGCCATTGGTCAGCCATCACCTCCGGTCAGTTCTTCTGTTTCACTGAGCTTTTCCTTTCCAGGATCTGCTAGCAATCATCGCGGATCGTTCTGGCTAGCTCGCCACTTTTATATGTATAATTTGGGCTTCAAGACGACATATAACAATTTTCAACTGTTTTGAACATGGAACTTTCCTGTGTTTATTCGGTACAATCGTACATAATACACTTAGGTTTTTGCTCAACTTCCGAGTGCCGTGCGAGCCATCTTATACCGTGCCATGACCACCCATATATCAATTTTATGTATTTTGAATAGATTGCTGATCCTCTCACTGGAAAAATAAATTCAAATCTATAATCGGGTTTAAAAGATTTAAGGTTCATCATCGCCATAAATATTGGAAATAGTTGAGTCTTAGTATGGCAAGCATATCCGGCTTCCGTATGTATCCAACAAAATCCGAGTCTAACTATATTTAGCATCTAAGCTTTTTAAAATATATTGAACATTTCTCATATATTGATGACTATGAGAAACGATGATGCGGGCAGCCGTTTCCTAATTTTGAAATTGAAAATGACACGACCCTTTTGTTTTGACCCTGGAGGTGGTGCGGGCGGGCAGTTTTTGTTTTTATTTACTAACAATAGTGAAGTTGAGGTTCTGCTTTGGTGAAGCAAAGAGATGCGGGTTTTTTTATTTGAGGGCCGGAGGTGGTGTGGCCTTTTTAATTTTCGCTCCCTTGGAGGTGGTGCAGGATGCGGCCCTTTTTGTAATTCGACCTCTGAGGTAGTGCGGGCGCCTCGGAGAAACATTTGATTACGTTTATGACTTACAACATGTACATGTTAGTCAAAATAAATCATCATTAATACGTTAACTCAGCCAAACGGAAAAAGATTCTTTTTCAGAGGCATCATACGCAAGGAAGAGGAATATACCTATAATTCCCTTGCTTGTGCAGAGAAATTATGAACCTGACGGTTGGTTAGGATTCATTTCATCTGACGCATTCTATGTGGACTTCAGTGTATATCCATTTGAAGAGGCCATGGGAATGCTGGAGAGAGAATTGAAAGGACGGGGTAGGGTGGCAAAGAATGCACCATTTGATATGATAGATGGACCTGACCTCAGTGCTAAACCAGGTACCAGAAACATCACGACATATACCCTGTGATATGATGTTCCAGATTGCGAGCATATTTTAACAATTAAATAATTATCATTACAGCATGTCCTAGCTCAGAGTCTAAACCGTCGGTTCAAACATGGACAAAAGAGCAAGTTAAAAATTGGCTGATAAAACATGATTTACAGAGGTATGGGCAACGATTTGAAATAGAAACTGTTTCTATTATAGATGTCGGTTGTGGGTCGTGTACCTGAATATAGATGATTAATTTTCGTTGATGTTACTGTCGCAATGTTTTCACATTTTAGTAAAATGGAAGAATTCCAAGAATACGATGGAGAATTGCTCGCAAAACTTAATAAACTTAGAGCAGAGGTAATGCAATTAAGCCTATGCCACTTAGCGTCCAATATAATTCCCGCGGAATATTCCCTACTCAAGATCACGTTCATTTTTACAGGCACCCAAATATTTCTATACGGCTTTGGATAAAAAGATGAGTCTGTTGGAGGTCTGTAAGCTGATCTCGGCACTGGATCAGCTGCCAGAGTGAGCTGGTCAACATCAGAAAATTATAGATGATGTTTCCTTTGAACATACTTTTGTTACCCTCAGTAATCTTGAAACACTCACATCGTATTATTCATGTGTTGACAACGCTATAATCAGATATTTGCTTAACTATTGATTATGCAACCTTTGCAAGTATATGATCGTGGTTAGATTAAAAAAAATTGAATTGTGTCAATGACGGATTAATGTTTATCTGACAGTTTTATTCACGAGTAAAATAAAAACAGTTTAGAAACACATGGGCAAATATCATGTATATGTTTTTTATTTTTTTGGATACATGTCTGTGTCGCAAGTTTCAGCTACCTGACTCATGGAAGTATAATATAATTTGTACTATTTTGTATACGCCGGTTTAATCATCCTGGTCAGTCAATGACCTCACTGCGCTCGGTATAATAATGATTCTCCGATCTGTGAAACACCACGTTATGTTGTGATACGTGAGAGTCTGGCAGATCGTGAATGCTGCAGCAGCAATATCCCCAAAATGCATGTAGAGCTACCTGGGTACTTAATTAGGAGAAAGTTACAAGGCGGGGACACGCCACGTAACATATTAAAAACTTCACAGACCACATCGATAGCGGTGAAATTCTATGAAAAGTGGCGTACATGTGATCGAGTGTAAGTGTGCATCATGTATACAAATGTTGATTCCAATATCCAAACGATTTTATTTTTGAATACGGAATGAATGTGTTTATATCTCGATGACGTCTAATGGATTCTGAAAATAAAAAATGTAATTATCATGATGATGCACAAATAATTGATAATTCAATCAACGCGAATATACAGAGGCCTAGATTGGAAAGGTTTTCTGTATTTAATCAAATTGCCCATCATCATATAAATGAATATGTGATGGAGACAATATTCAAAATTGCATTGATACTCATGCTCACCTCGTCAGTTTCCTGCTCTCCTGAACACGCCTCGAGTATTTTCATCATCGTTGCCGGAGCATCGAACTTCAGCCTGTCGTCGCACTTATCCGTTCTCTGTCTCCTTTCCTCCTCCTCCCTGGCTGCTTTAACCGCCATCTTTATCGCTAGGAACGCCGAGACCGCGAAAGCCATGGGCGGTTCGCCGACCCCTTTACTTGAGTAGACGGACTGGTCGTATCCACAGTCAGGTCCGTCCTTCAGCAGAGTTATGCGCATGTGATGAGGGATGTTGCTTATGCCAGGGATGACGTAAGATCCGGGACTTGTAAACACGGGCCTTCCCTCTGACGTGTACAATAACTCCTCTGACGTTAGATTGCCATAATACTGATGAAAGTTAAATGTAAGTAACATTAAAAAATGGCAAATTAAATCATCTCATATCAACTTCAAATTATGGTAATATAACTCGATAACTCTGTGACGTCAAGCGACGTACCTGGACGTATCCGCCTTCTATCTGCCCGATATCTATTGCTGGATTCAAACTTTTGCCAAGATCTATGACCATGTCTGCTCTCAGAACCTACAATTGAAAATGAAAGACAACGTTGAATGAAACGTAATTAAGTACAGTTCATGTGAAACAAGAACACGTTTAGAGGGTTAGTAAATGATGTTGTATTGATGATATGGGACCAGACCCGTTACAGGAAGCCACCCGTGACTGGATACGTTACTATTTTTGCTATGTCGAGATTTTAACAATAAGAGATTAATGTCAGCACCTTATGTTGACCAGTGAGACAATCCACTTCTACTTCAGTTACCCCAGCACCATGCACATAATAGGGGAATGGGTTCTTGGTCTTTTTATCCCAATCAAACAAATCATCCTCCGCTTGTCTGTAAATTACAAGGTATTTAAGCAAAGGAGGATTATACAAAAACCAGGAGGAGGAAGAAACGTTCCTGTTCTGTGTTAAGCCAACTTACTTAAAGAATCCGGTTGCCGTCAACGATACTCTCTCAAAATAAGCCGCTTGAATCTGTATATATGTAGAAACTAATTAATGACGGTCTATCATTATAGAGAATACCATACATTGGTATAGGGTGTTATATAGTTTTAGAACTTACATTATAATTACCAGCTATACTTGTGCAACACTTATTAGAACGCATCACTATGTATCTATATCTAAAACTATTCCATATCTAGCAATGAGAGATCGAGGGCCCTTCCTTAACACTTACCAATTTTTCCCATGACATATCAGGATTCTTTTCTCTGATAGGTTTCAATCGACTGTTGATTGTTTCACACGCATCCTGACGGAAATGTAAAACATTAAGATAACCATACATGTTCTTATGATAGGGAGAAACAATAACTATAAGCTGTGACCTGCTGGTGACTTACCATGATCGCCCTGCCGTTAAGATCTGATGCGGTGGTGGCACCTGTCGGGGAACCGTTCGCTAGTGAACTGGTACTAGTCTCACTGATGTGAATTTCACTAACAGGAACTCCAAGCGCCCGGCTGGCTACCTAAGTATTAAAACATCAAATCACCAGAATAAACAAGAACCGTGATATATATGCTCATTAGATGTCCATAAAAGTAAATCCTCAGTAGATCGCGGGAGAGCCTCAGTAATAAAAAGAAGTATCGGCACTAGTAGCTTGTGGTCAATAATGATAGTAGTATGTAGAGGCACGTTGATCTGAGATCATGTGATATTGTCTAACCTGGATCATCTTTGTATGGATACCTTGTCCCATCTCCATCCCCTGATGGGAAAGTAGCACGGTGCCATCCTGGTAAATGTTAACCACTGCCGTAGCCTATTATAACAGGAAAGAAATTATACGTCTGTACAGGCACAATTGCTGCAGAGGGCTAGTGATATGGTACAGTACCGACTGTTATAAATCTGATAGGTTGATGAACATACCTGGCATAGAGCTCTGGCAAACGAACTTAGGGTTCCAAATCCGGACGATTTTCTCAGAGGGCAAGCAAATATTCCACGCTTCTTGGTATTGTTTGCTCTAAATTGAAAGAAATGTTTGAATCAGACTATAAAATTATCAGTTTATAGGTCAACTGAAAGATTTTTGTCCACTCAAACCCAATATTGAGACGCGCCTGTTAAATTGATTGACTAATGTTTTCCTGATATAATATTCGCTGTCCTCAATGACCTTGTCCCAACACGTGCGCGCACTAAACCCTTGAATAATCCCGCCCCCTACCGGCCTGTTCCCCTCCTCAAACATGTTCACTTCTCGTATCTGAAAAACAGTAAAACGGAGAGTAGTTTGAACCCAATTCTATCAATGTAAACAGTCTATAAAATCCGATTAGATGGCGGGCGAGCAACACATTACAATGTTATATTTGATTAGATATCATACTATGCTCACTTGTTCTTGTGATATGTTGAGTGACTCAGCAAGCTCTGTCATGATGGCCTCCATCAGATATAGCGCTTCTATAGAGCCGTACCCTCTCATCGGTACTCTCTGTGCTACGTTAGTCTTACATATCCGCGCCTTGGCAAGAAAGTGTGGTATCCTATAACAGTTGTCTAAGTGTATCAAACCAACTGACATCATGATCTGCAAGTGGTGAAATAGATTAACTATGAGCAGGATCACTCGCATCAAAACATTCATACGTGTATAAAAAACAAAATAGACCGAATTGTTTTACAATTGTCTCCAGTGGGTCACCATATCCTGCATTGCCATACCAGTCTAACTTCAGTGCATTCAGCTTTCCAGATGCCATCAGTCCAGCCTGTAAATAACCAGCGTGACTTAATCAAGTCCAGAACGAGTATACAAGTCTATTCTTATTAATCAAAGCCTGTGTGCTATTTTTATTTGTGGCCATTTTCACCTTGTATTTAAGCAGGTAAGAAGGTCTCGTCCCTGTTATCGCCAAATCCTCATCTCTGTCAAGCACCAATCTGACCGGTCGCCGATATCTATAACATAGGAATGGGAGCTTACATCTCTGCTGAATAATAAAGGACTCATAACGTAACATTGGTTTACAGCAAGTCGCACCCACTTTAGAGCAACTGCGGAGCAGGCCAAAGCTAGAGGTGAGGTAATATCCGGGCCTTTACCTCCGAACGCTCCTCCTATATGTATTAATCAAACCGTTCACTGATTATATTGTGTTAGCTGTAGAAACTGATTGGTAAAATTAAATTCACTTGATGACTGCGCAATAATGAAAATTTACCTGTTCGTTTGACACGGACGTTCACTTTGTTGGCTTGAAGACCCAAACCCAAGCACACAAGCGTCTGAAACCATTTTAGTTTTAGTTTTACGATGTAGATAGGATGTTACTGAATATTGAAAACTACATCCGATCATTTTAATTAGTCATTTGAATATCTGATACATATTTCATGAAAATTACCTGCAGTAAAGAAGCGTATTGACTGCAGCATATAATATCCAACTCTTTCTTCCCATCAGAGGGCACCACCAGACAGCCTTGAGTCTCTAAATAGTAATGTTCCTGACCTCCCAGTCTGACCACGCCCTCTACCACATGATTGGCGGCGCTTAGCCCCGCCTCCACGTCACCTTCCTTCAGACTCTGCTGCCAATCATACATGGACTCCACCTCCAGCGCTTGCTCGATGCTGAGGATTGGCTGATGCTCATCATATCTGACCTTAACCTTTTTCGCTGCTAACTTGGCAATTTCTCGCGATTCAGCAGCAATAGCCCCGATCGGATGTCCGAAATAACCGGCCTTAAAAAATGAATTTGAAAATTGCTTCCTTATTTGTGTGGGTTGCGGTATCTGGTTGACTTAATTTGGGACAAACTCTATCTATATAAAATAGAATGTTACATCATTAACAGCAAAGAATCCCTTGTAAGGTCCGGGTATCGAACTCTGATCGATGTAACCGACAACACCGGGTATCTTCAAGGCTTCTGCCGTGTCCACGTCTAATATGGTAGCGTGAGCTTTCTCACTCTTTATCAAAGCGAGATGCAACTCTCCTGTATGAACACATTCAAATCGTTAGCGTACTCAAAAACGTACAAATGTATATGGATTGTATGACTAAAACACGCAGACTCTGGACAAATCATCGATAAGAATATTAAAAAGGATAATATCCGTACGAATATAATTGATGTATATTTGATAGTGTCATTGAAATACATGGAATACTTTTACCTTTCCTCTCGGGTATATCATCCATAAAGTCAACCTCTCCTGTAGCCTGCTCGTAAGCGGATCCATGTACGATAGGTCTGCCTACAGCATCATCAACAGACTGTCCTGGGGGAACTTCCTCATAAACATGTACAGCTGAGGGCGACTCGGGAACCGCAGTCTCCTTAATAACAGCATCTGCTGGCTATGGAAATAAATGGATCTTTGTAAAAGTCTTCTTTTGTGTTGGTAAGAACAGACACTATTTGGTCGGTAAAATTATTGAATAGATTATGCACACGCTTATCACGAATTCGTTTAATTAGATGTCTCAAATACAAAACATTTGATGGAATGTGGCAGTGGAAACATATTAGATAAAAACCTGTTGAATGCTGATGAAGAATGACGTGATCAGATTCGTGGCTGTTTTAACCTGGAACCTCTGACGTCGTGAAGGATTTGAACCATATCCATAAATGTCCCTTGTAATATTTTCTCTTAGCACAGACTCTACCACTTCTGACAGGTTTCTGTAATAAAATATAAACGCGGAAGATGATATTTAGGTCTTTTTATCGAACAAGTTTATGCGACCTGAAGTTGATGAAAATATTACAGCGCAAAATGAAATAGGAAAGTATTCATTTGGTTGTCAACAACAAGACCTGTTCCAATACCAGTAGTGATAAGGGAGGATATATTTCAGTAGCCCTCACCTTCCAACCAGAGCGCCCTCTGTATGTGAGGCGCGTACTACTGTCGGCGCCACGTTACCCAGAGCCACGTTAACACGGTTGATGATTTGATTATCAGTGGTGACTTTAACAGCTAAAGTCAGATGACCATCTGTTCCCGGCCTGTGCGTCGGCTTGCACATGAAATACGCATCATTCTGTATTGGTAGTAAATAATCACGTGCAATTTAATCAACCATTCAATTAATTTCCCCCAAGAAAGTTTGCAAACGGTCCTACAAGGTTAAGTACGTAGCACATACCTTGCTTGCATTTGGGAAGACAATGGATTTGATGATTTCATTTCTCTGTATATAACTTTCCGTATTTGAGGCAAATGTTTCATCCACGACAATATCGCGCGTGCTTTTATCTGAGCGATACAAATTATTCATTTATCATTAAATCTCATTACAGTTAACGCACAGGCTTTTCATAGTAATATTACATTTATCTAAAACATAATTATTTTGCATGTATCGATACCTGTTGCGATTAATGTTATTCTTCCACCAAGAGCTGCCAGGAGAACCATGATATCGGATTTTCCAGAGTTCTTGGCGAAACCGCCACCTATGGTCTTCATAAATAGTATATGTAAAATTAAGTACAATGTATTTAACATTTAGACAGTGACAGATCCAATATCGATATATTACATAAATGTAAATATTGTCTAGATTACCGCTATATTTCTGATTTGCTTTGAGGCATAACTCTTTTGCAACATTTCTGCCATCGACTTAGCCATTCCTCCTTTTTGACCTAACAATCGGTTTAAGTGTATCAAACAATAAGCATAGAGTATCAAGAGTTTGCATGCATGGTATGACCTGAAATAATGTCTACCAATACCTTGTAAATACTCCAGAAAGGTTTCCACGGTAACTCCTGCTCCAACAATTAATCCATCATCTCCGCACCTCATCACTCCTAACTCAGGCACCTGTGAAGCATTTAAAACGATGTCAGCATCACCCCTTCTTTCCATCACTTTTCCTGTAAAATAGAAGAGAGCGACACCGGGCATCAACTGCACACATCCGCTATCACATAATTCAGTCAAAAATACATACAATAACCTGGTTAGATAACTCGTCTGGCGAATACGAGAGTACTTTGTCTTATACTTCCACTAGCTACTGCATAATTTTGTCTATCGATATTAAGAGAGTAGAGTCATTTGGAAAATGCTGATTGAGGTTGTTACTCACTAATTCCCGTGCATCCCTGAACAACTACAGCACTTGGAAACTTAGACTTAAGCTCCAGAAGATGCTCCAAAGAATAGATGTTAAACCAGGTCATGTCGGAACTATCAAACTTATGGCTGGTGTGGGTGTCTATTGTCTGGAATAAAATGAAGTTCAAACACAGGAACAGAGTATATAAAATGAGTTCAATGTCGATGCAAACGTTTAGTGCTTACTTTGAGTTCTTCTGGGAAAATGTGAGGCATTACTGGGTTTGTAGAATCACCTTTATTATTCTGTTGGTTATAAGAACAATCTTGGTTGGAAAGTGCAGGTTCTGTGAATACGAAAAACGTAACCCAGGCACTTTTTGCGCACGCGTGTATACATGTAACTTACCAGTGAATAGATAGTAAACGCTTTTTGGATTGATCTGTAGCCCGTGCATCGACAGAGGTTCCCTTAAACAAATTTGACAAAATTGCTCTAGATAGGAATAGGATCGTGCCAAGTGAATGCAGTTGAGGGTTGAATTATGGAGATTATGGTGTAAGGTTTACTGCATGTAATTCAACGACAGAGACTTACAAACAGAAACATATTTGTTTAATTACCAGAAATAGTGTCCTCTATATCCTTGTCTGTCGGCTTTTTATCTGCGCAGACTAAACCGCACATGGACATGATCATACCAGGCGTGCAGAACCCACACTGAGAACCATGGTGGTCGGCGATTGATTTCTGTCCGAACAAAATGGAGGATATGTATCAATTAGTTTGCCTAATAATTAAGTGATCCGGTAATACGAATACAATTCATATGGTATGGTGACTGGGTAAAATATCCGTATTTCCTAGTTCATCACCGACATGAATTCTGCAATTTGCATAACCAATTTCAATAGAGTCAGACATATGTGAAGTCAAATTAAGAGGGCATATTAATTTAGGTCTATGAAATTAAGGGACCTGGGACCCAATGGCAGACTGTTTATAAACTGATCTAAGCTAAGATGATTCAGGTTACCGATAGAGACCATAGTATAGAAATACCTGTAGGGGATGCATGCCCTCATCTACACTCCCCAGTCCCTCTATTGTGGTGACAGCAGCTCCGTGAACCCAGCAGAGAGGCACCAGACATCCACTCACAGCTACATGTCTAAGTAAGATCATTAGTTGTTGGATCAAAGTTCAAATACATTATCTAGAACACTTGTAAACGCGCAACTGTATTAGGATTGTGCCCGATAAAAAATATTAACAATTAAACTTCGGCAAACGCACTTTGTTGTTCCTGATTGTCTGTGATATCTTGAGATTATGATTGTACATGATCCGCATCCCCCTTGTCCACAGCTGATTTTAGTTCCTGTCAACCTAACTTTTTCGAAGTTAAAGGGTAGTTTCAGTTCGTGTACATAGAAATGGATACATATATTCAACAACTACCTTTCATTAGCTACATTTAAAAAAAATATATATAATACTGGCATCAAAGGTTTTTAACGCACAAAGGATACGCTCTTTCCTGATAAAATGTAGTAGCAATGCTCTCGGATTTGGATTATTCACGGCTACCTGTCATTTGAAACATGACATTAATAATCAATAGCAAAACAATTGATGGGAAGGTAGGACAGGGGAATCTGCTGGTTCATTGATATTTGCAATCTGCGTTGCACACATTAGTTTGATCTCATCGGAGTTTGAGCAAACATCAGTATATTGCACATTATTACCTTTAGCCCGTTTACGAAGAAAACCAACTCGTCCATGGCGCCCCGTAGCCGAGTCTAGTGCCCGGGGATCTAGTGCAAACCAAGATGCTCCGTATCTGTCAAAAAATATCAATATTATAGTAGTTTGATAGTATGGATCTTCTAATATGCTTTCGCCGTGATAAGTGTTGGTATATATTGTCGGCGGTTTCAATAAAGATGTACATGACCTACTCAACGTTTTCACTGGCACACATGTTGAATAAATAAATAAACACAGAGCTGTGTTAAAAAAAAATCAGGTGATGGGCAACTAACCTCAATTAACATTCAACGTGCATTTTCTACACCACCAACAGTGGCATGTATAGGAATACTACAGTTCAACTGCAAATATTAACTCGTGAGTCAAAAAATACATGTATGAATATGTACATGTATATATATGCACGTTGATTAAAGCTGGCCATAGCCTATACATTTCCGTTATATCTTGCCGTGTCTATGTATTATATTTAGTCAGGTTACTCGGTGACCAAGCAGAATCAGCAAACCACGACGCCCTGTCACACTTACCTGAGATTCCGACTATTGCCCCTACCCGTGTCTTCAACAACTGATTATAAACACTGTTGGGAATGTAGGTCTATACTGTACAAGGACATGATTACCCAGTTGTTTTGATGTAGTGCCTGGTTTACATATACCGGATATCTAGGACAGGTCAGGTCACGCTACACCTGGGGGTGATTTCTGCTGGTAGTGAGTTTGAATACACCCACCTGGGACTGATGGTTTGCGCCCAGAGACAGCATAGAATGAGTTCGTGTAATCTGACTTCGATGAACTGGTGCGCATCTTATATGACCACCGATGCGTATCATATCGTGAATGAAATGAAGAACATGAGAGTCACCTTAACCTTTATTGTTGTCACATTTATGTACACATGGTTGAAGGAACGAATAAATAAATAAATAAATAAATAAATAAATATCCATACATGTACGCAATGTATATATAGTGACTGTGAATCCCGGTATATAGGCCTATCTGAGCTCATTTAAACTGTCTGAAGAGCCTATCAGCACACATGTTGATGCAATCTTATATTTCTGTCCGGGGGCAGACGTTGTCAGAATGATTTTGTTTTACGATTTTTGCGTATCATTTCAAAGATATAAAGGAGGAGTCATATCTTTATCTTCTTGTTTTAATTCGTAGTTATCAGCGTATTTCGGACAGGACATCGCGCACTGCGATCGAATAGCATTTGGTGCACCTACGTGCCGAGTTAATTCGAAATAGATATACTCTTTAGAAGATTAAAAATATATCATATCATATATCAACAGGATAGTCCAAGAAGATCAGACTGCACACTTATACAGTGCATGTTTTTGACAAGGCCATATATACTAGCTTATAATTATTTAAGCGTATAACAAATGAGCGCGTTTCAAAATGATACTGCGTTCTTAGAGTGTTTCTATTTTATTGATAAATTAGGTCAACAGTTATTGCAATATTCACATATTTATTCAAAAATTTCACTTAAATTACATAAGCACCACAAAAAAACCATGAATACCATTGTGTAGAAAACATGGAAAATATCAAACATATCAATAATCATGTGAATGTTTGTAGCAGACATAAAGTCAACAAAATATGTAGATATTAAATGCCATCAAGATGAGATTCATTTGTCTCATGTTAAACAAGAAACCCATTCACTTAGATGCAAACCTTAAAACAGATAGCAATTGAATGTCAAACTAAATCATGAATACAAATTGGTGGTCATATAAACTGGTTATAGGTAGGTTTCACTAAAAGCACCGTTATGGATATAACCAAAATTTCAGGCAGAAACTGCTACATTGTTATTAGTTTCCCTGACCGTTGTGCGATGGCTTTGTCTACTACTGGTTACTAGTCTAGAAAAATGACTGTCTGGGATCTGAAGCAGTTCTTCTGGTGAAGCAAACTCAGCCTTCTCTCCGTGTGACATCACAAGGATTTTATCAGAGTCCATGATTG
>JAXGGS010390717.1:0-12561 GCA_035585475.1 Armandia brevis
AATGATAACTTTGTATAGTGTAAATTACAAGCTTGGAAAACGCCCATAGAGTCCTGAGGTCCAATAAAAATGAAAACTCGAATAACGGGTACTCATTACTAAATGTCACGTCTTGCTCTTTTGCATCCGATGTTTGTATTAATATTTGTCTTCACATCCTCTAAATACTCGTTATATTGTGTAGTTTTGTTCGTACGCATGATCACAGTAGCACCGCATTTGGTGAGACCGAGAATGTGTCTGTGAATAGTAACTGTTATCAGTGGTACCAGCGAAGCGTAATGTAGGATTATGCAGATCAGCTTATGTGTGTGTGCTGTAGATGATAAATTTAATTTTCCTCTCCCCAGGTGCCTGTGAGGGAACACTGGCTTGCTCCACGTGCCACCTGATTTTCAAACAACCCGATTATGATAAGCTGCCGGAGAAACCCACCGACGAGGAACTAGACATGTTAGATTTAGCTTACGGCCTAAAAGACACGTAAGTGTTTTCTATATTCTGAAACAGTTGATGATCGTTATAACGCGGGCTCCAAGCGCAATCCTCTATTGCAAGCCGCTGAATATAATGGCACACAATGTTTTCACATACATGTATTTGCAAAAATCTCAATATGCGGTCCCGTCAAATTATCCAATCTACCGGTATGTATTCACAATGTTTAACATGGTTTGATGACTTAAAACAAGTTGAGTGACCTGTACTATATCCAATCCCGTTATAGCTATCATCTAATAATAATAATAAATATCTGTATTTTCTATAACATGCCTGTTTTAACGTATAGGTAACGTGAACGTACATTCTATATCTGTGACAGCCCGAAGCATCGCAGTTTTCAATGAATAGTCATCTATGAATACCCAGGCATCAGTCTTAGGTTCTTGAAAAAGGCTAAATTGTGTTCATAGCGTTTGTTTTGCGAACTTTGGCAAATTGGCTCAATCTTGTCGCCTAGAGAATAACAGACATGTTTCGAATAATGGTGCCACAAAATTAGGCCAATAATGACTAACTTCACAGCGTATGGCCATTTGAACATATATTTGCCTGTAAAGAGATAATTTTTATTTGTGATTCGTCCTCAATAACCCTTTTTTACCGTTTAAAGTTTCGTTGTTACTTGCAGGTCGCGGCTTGGATGCCAGGTTCTTGTATCAAAGGACATGGAAGGTTTAGAAGTGGCTGTGCCTTCTGGCATTGCAGATGCTAGAGAGCCATAATGCATGTTATCTATTACTTTTTAACACCAATTAGGCAATCAGTCCAAATTAACCCAAACGACTCAATCAATCTTCGAGAAGTTTCCAATCGGCTGCTTTTAACATCGCTGTTCAATGTTGATGGATGTAGTATTATATATAACCAACATGATATGAGTTTTAATAATAATATACGCATTTTTATTGGTATTACGGTGAATGTCAGTAAACTGCTTTCTTATGTGTCTTATTGCACACATATTATAAATCATTAAACCAACTTTATTAATTGAATTCAGACGTGATTAGTTGTTGATTGTACATTAATGTGTAAATTGAATATGCGCTGGTGGGCATAGCACGGTGCTGGCGTTATTATAAAATTGCACCTACACAAGGTCACTTTGTAATGTATACATGCACTTGTAACCTGTATGTGCCTTCCCGCTGAATGTTCGTGAAACTTCGGCCTGGGTACGTTGTCTTTACAGTATACAGCTAGTGGAGCTAGGCAAGTGTAATATTTAATATTCACCCTATCTGTTCCCATACCATGGAGTAATCTGTCGATAAGATTAGCAATACCCTTTTCTTACAATTGATAAAATAACCATTTATTGTAATGTATTTCTTGTACGTTGCTGTTATATACAAATCGTGTACTACCCTAAGTACACGTACCATCATGTTTAAAATAAATGTATTTGATTAGAATATTGAGTTCGTTTGCATTCTTTGTTATGTTTCCAATAAAATGTGCACTCAAATAACTGATAAACAGATTTTGATAGAGGAGTACCTCCATAAAGTTGATAAAATACAAAATGCAGATGTAGGATAGGCAAATTTATTGTTAACATTTCGTTCTACAAATGTGGAATGGCTAACAACAAATTTCACACATTAGAATACTTAGCACTAATGTTAGTAATTGAATTCGATTTAACTAAAAGATAACGACATCAAGACAAGATCGAGCCTACGTGATCATGAGAATAAGTTTCATGTTTTAGGGTACACTTTGTGCTTAACTGAGATATACATGTACAGTGGGAACTTTCGCCACACCCCGTTCCATCGACAGAGGCAATATTGTAGCTAATTCGAGGATTCATAACCCCCACGAAACCATACGCTTTGTTAAATCTAGCTTGCATCAATCATTTCCAACTTTACCACCTTCCATGGAAGACATTTGTCTTGAGCGTTCAGAACTAAATTCATACTTTAGCTGCATTAACGTAATAGAATGAACGTTATCTATCATTACCTTCAACTTATCACATTCTTCATATACAATATATCTTCATACATACTCATTAGTATACATGTACGTGTCGACTCTCATTCTAAGCCTAAGAATTGCACAAATCTTGTCAGCAATATATACAAAAGTATAGTAATGTACAATTAAAGGAAAGAATTATACAAGCTTACATTATATCTCTTGAATACACGTAAAACAGCTAATTATAGTGGAGACGAAAGTATCACATAGTATTCCTATGACATTCAACCAATTGCCTCAATTTTTCTATACCAGTGAACGTTTGGCCTATTGTCAATAGTTTTTAATAAAAATGGATATTTCCTAGCAATTCCGATCTTTCGATATACGCGTATACAAACGTATCTATCACTGAATTAAGAGGATTGTCTTGGCTGCAACTCTGTATTATTATATGCAGTCGCTAAGTTAAGTCTTCAACCACTTAAATTGAAAGTATTTAAAAATATCATGTATGATGAACATTTAAATCTAGTGTATCGTTATTTCTGAAGTCTAAAAACCCCAGGAGCTATTCTTTAAGGCACTCCTCGGTTAACAAAAGCAGCTACACATTCTGAGCAAGGATTGGCATAAAAATAAATTTTATAACGTCGAGAATGACAATGTAATAATGTTAGTGGAATTACCTTGCAGTACCGAAGGGAACTTTATCTCAAGTCTTACTTCAAGTCCTATTAGTAGATGTTACAACATACACACAACGGATACCGGGTAATTAATTTTAGTTGATTCAATCACAAATTACTTATAAACTTCTGGATCAAAATGTGCTAACTTAATTGGATGATGTGACCAGGAAACATCCCAGTTAGCTGCATGCACAACAGCATCATTCATCAACAAATCCAAGTTCAACAACCATAGTACGTATCAATTATCTACACTATTACAATGCATTATTATACAGAGTACGCATCATAATCACAACCATTATGGAATAACATCATAATATGAAATTGCCATTTAATTGGGTAACAGACTCGGCAGTTGATTTCCTAACCTTTAGGTGCACAATATGTAGCTTATACTATAACATGTATTCAGCAGTTCACCTTGGCCCCGATCAAAATCCAGGAAAAAGAATTCTAAACTATCATTTTACTTCACTAACCTCTGTTATATAGCTATCTCGGGTAAACGTTTGTTAATAAAAGTGTTATCACTCTACAAAATATTTCATAGACTTATCTACATGTAAATATATTCACATATATATCGGATATATTCTTCATCTAATTTATACACATATGACTGAGACACGAGTATAAGTACATTTTTGTACATATATACGTTATACCATCTCCTTATATTTCCCACATTACGTGTATTGTTCTTTTAGTATTCAATTATTTGACGGCGATAGAGGTAATGCTTTTAATTGCATATAAGTACTTGAATAATTCATTAGCATATGCAGTTATGTAGGTGCTCGCTTCGCTTGTGACATTTATCCAACCTATCATGTGGTATCACAAGCTATGCAGAAATATTGGACATTTTTACTAATGATTTCATAACCTATTCGAATGGAATGATAAACCAATAATAATCTAGTTTAACTCAAGAAAGATTATACGTTCTAGCAGGAGACATGATAGATGCGGAATGGAACGAAATAAGTGTGCCTAAATAAAACGGAATGGGATGAAAATCACAAGAGGCTCGTGCGCGTTTGCATATCGCAAGAGGTGACGTCATCATCTAAAACTGATGATACGTTCTCTCGCTCCTCGACTTGTAGAATTTGCAGGCGAAGAAGATGATGATGATGATTCCGCCGCAGAGGACGATGCCGCCGATGAAAGACGCCGCATCGAAGTGCTGTCCCTTGTTACAATCAGGGGTCTGCTGGCTGGTCGGTCCGCCAGTGGGCGCTCCACTGCTCGCTCCGGTCGTGCCGTTGATCGCTTCTGCGGTCGGTGCGACCGTTACCTCAGCCGTTGTTCCTGAACAAAAATAAATTGCGCGTCCATTTAAAATAACGATAAACCACAAAATAGCATAGGGACTCGTGATTCCCTACAATATGTCACTACACGGCATATTGGCGCAGAACAAACACAAATTTCGAAACACCGTGATCAATCACTGTAACAATTTCTTTGTTTTTGATAATTTGATACAGGGTGTCAATAATATAATGAATGCCGCCATACCTGTGTCATTTGTAGTTGTTGTGTCTGGTCTGGCGGTCGTCCCAGGGGCATCTGAAGTACTACTGGTAGCGTTTGCAACTGAAATGAAACAACTTGTTTAGAATCAATATAATCACAGAACCGACAAGATTTGTATCTGACAAAGCTTCAGCGTAGGTTTGTGTGAGTAAGAAACGCGTCTAGGTTAATAACTCACCAGGTTGATGTAACAATATCTAGTATATTAAGTGCAAAGCGTCATCGCGATGTGAAGCGACGTAATAAGTGCGAGCAGGTCACATGTCAGTAATTTATTAGCAACACATTTAAAATCAAAATTGTGATAAAGGCACTACATGCAAAGATGAGATCAGTAAACGGTATTTTCTACTGGCACTATAATGACTATCAGAACTATGTGAGCATATGCGGTTACGTAGGAATTATGCATGACAAGTGATAGCTACATGATGTGTAAATGTCATTGTTGAGGTCTATGGATATTGACAGGTTTTCGCACTGATTTATAACGTTGTTTGTGATTAACATGGCAGGTGTGGGGCAAACAAATCACCTTTTACATGAATGTACTCATATAATAAATAAGCGCACTGTGAATCAATAATATCTACGCATTACATAATGGACTTTTTAAAAGTACAATTCATCAATGATTACGTCGACTGTTAACGGGTGGTGACGTCTGTCACACTTTCGTCATCACACACAAAACATATCAGCATAGGAAGGAATAGAAACCAGATGAGAGGAGGATTACTCAATAGTGCATTAGGCCTTTGTTTGCTGTACTCAACTCACCTATATAAATACATGAGAGATTTGAGTATTTTTTTATCTGATCAAAGGTGAGTTTGGCACACAAGCGAAACCACACAATATCGCCTGAGTGCAGGGAGGCTCATACATGATGCTTAATACAAATGATAATCATTACAAATAATCTGAGTGAGCACAAGCATCAATACTGATATCACCATCAGAGTTATTCAATGAAAACATAAATAAGCTCTATAATTTAAATATATAAATAAACATACGCTACAACTTAAGATGGACACGCACACCATTTGCACAAAGATACAATGCGCCGATTTACAAAAAGTACACATCTTAATTTTAATATATTGCACATTTTAAGAGTATTTTGTAGATATGGACAGTACTTCTAATACTTTCACAGTTGTACCTCTAGCTAGCCCCATGTTGACTCAACAAAATTGTCTACTAAAAATATAATTATATATAGCTTATCCGTGTAGGAGTAAAAGTACATTGAATCATCAACTGAATTCACAAACATCGTCTATAACGACAAAGATAAAAGTTAAATAACCGGTGAAAATTCGATTTTACCACACGTACAAAACCTCCTTACATAGATATTTATCGAGTAGTATATACTCAGAAACAGACATTTAAGCCTAAAATCCAGATCAGAATATCTATATACATCAAATAGCTACAGCAAATGTCTACGACAGCATTACATTCATTCATCATATGCGATACTTAATGCAGTGGTAGTATTAAACAAATCAAACCGATCAGAATAGTAAGCGTTAATTAGCGAATCGAGCTAGTAATTACACTGCAGAGTTTAGCAGACACAGCCCCTGATGAGAAATACATATACTAATGCAATAAGATTCACTAAACGTTGGCATCTGATGCCATCACAAAGGTAATTTACGTGTTATGGTCATATGCAGAGAACTCCAAATGAAACGACCAATTATTTTGTGATGAAATTTCAGCTTAATGAAAGAACGTTCGAACCGCTCACTTCAAATTTAATTAACATGGCATGATTGAGTTTTTTTAATTTCCCTAAATAACCTTGAATCGTGTCTTTAGAATGCAGGAGTAATTAAATTCATCACAGCGATTGCGGATAATTTGATTTGCTTCACAGCTGACTGATATGAAAATATTTTCTCCTGACAAGAAATAATGCAGACCCAGACGTTACGTCATAGCTACGTTATCAACTCATCACAAATTGTGGTAGTTCTCCTCGGTCTTAGACTGGTAACACTTGTACAAGAAGGCGGCCATTGCGGATAGCCCACCACAGAAGACGATCCCGCCGATGAATGATGCGGCATCGAATCCCCCGCATTTGCCGATCTTCTTGGCCTGATCGGGAGCGAGCGTGGTGGAGTTACTCCAGTCGTCCGTGACGTCATTCCCTGACATGGTAGTAAGCTCCTCCCCTGTGCCGTTAGTCTTGTTCTCATTTGGGGCCCCTCCTGGCGTTAGTATGATTAGTATTATTAGTGGGTGGTCGGAAATAGTAATCAACTGCCAGAGTGGCACTTTTATGCAATTTAATATTATCAGCATTTTATCTCAATCAGCAATTTATTTTGACCTAGCTGCATTGCATTTACTGTATTAAGGATTAAATCAGATACAGTGGTGCCGTGCTCGAATACTAATCAAAACTTATTTTCTTTATTCTTTTTACTGGATAACACCAGCAGCTTATTTAACCTTTCATATTTGCAAGTTTTCGAATGTAAGTTATGAATTAATTGAGCATTTGGCATCTTTATATTATAATATGCCTATTGAAAACATCACTTTGACAAATATTTTTACACGGAGATCTGGCTGTTTCACATGAAAAAACGATACCAAACACCGGTCCATTTCCACGTAATTAATCCCAAAAGGTAGAGCTACCAATTTGATATCATAATCAATCAAAACATCATTGGGAAACACAGCTTGACTGTTCACATTAGGCATATGGTACATCCAACACCTTAGCATGTCTAATGTGAAGCAGAAAATCGTGTTTCTTGGCCAAAATTTAGAATTTCAAAGCGAAGTCAAGCCAGATTTCCTTTACAATACAAAACACGAAGACCAACGTTCTGTGCAATATGAATTAAATACAAGATTATATTTGTAATCAAAATTGCATTTGATAGACATTATACTCCATTTGCCATTTATTGTGAAGGCTTGATGATGGGAAGCATTTAACCGCGCAAACTCTACAATATTATGTTTTGATTGATAATGTATCGCCGTAAAAGTTACCATTTACCATGGAGAAATAGGTGACAACGCCCGCTGAAGACACATACATAGATTCATACATGTAAATTGTACCAGGTTGACAAGGATACAATACGACGTAAAAATGTACATATGCTTACATATACAACGGTAAAAGGAAGTGCTTACAATTATTGCATGGAAACATGCCCAAGTACCATTAAACAACCACACTTTTAAAGAGGAAAAGTCTATAAAATACATATCTATAACTTAATTCCGGCCATCGATTCAATCACCACTTAGCTCGAGAGGTCGTTGTTATTACTTTTTTGCACCGCAGTTTAAGTCGCTTAGAACGCGAATGATGCGTTCAGTTTATTCAATTTTAGTCCACATGCACACTTTCACAGACACTTTTATGAATGAACGAATTGGTACAGTTAAAGAAACACCCACTTCCGCAAAATACTTATAAATAACACCCTGTAGAAAAATGTTTGATTCAGGCGAAAAGATTTGAATGAGAAATAGATTGCTGGAATATAATTTACTTTACAAATAGAACAGAAACATATACCATGTGTTCAGACCTGCTCAGAAGCTTTGCGTACAGGCCACAAAATGAATGCCGGTATGTCTTTTTGAAACTATTACATCAAATGTTAAAAACACCAATGTATACCACCCAAAAAGATAAAAAAACACTGTATCACTGCGTTTGTAAAATGTACACAAAAACAAGGATTGTCAAAAACCTTGTCCTTTTTGTTGCTTTAGAAAGCGGTCTATAAAACCGAGCAGTGCATCACGAAGCTTGCAGATATACACACAACTGGAAACATAATGATATATGAGCAGTATATTAGATATGATTGATGTTTGTGGTGATGAGTTAATGATGACGAACAATGCCGCGAGTGGTACACGGACCATCACCTATACCAGTATTACAGGTAATAAATAGACCAACCAAACAATGAGAACACATGTCCACCCGTCTTTTAATAATATACTTATCTTAATGCATAAAACCAGTTGCAAAATAGGCATATTGCGAAAGGGCTTATTAGATGTTGTCTTAAGATTCAGAGGAAATGCCCATTAGAGATTAGTTCTAGACCCAAGATTATTTTCACAGATATGGGAATCCTACTTTTTAAAGTGGGACGTACTTTAGCTAGTTATAAGACGGGTGAACAAAGTATCACAGTATGTTAACTACATGACATGCGAGCTCAGGTAAAAACAAGGAGAGGAAACTAAAAAGGAAAAAATTTTAAATCAAGGAGAAAAGGAAAATGTTAGGGTTAGTACTGTTGCCTTGCTATATCACGGGGTGGTAAGTATGGCGCACGGGAGACCTGGGGTAAGATGCAGACATGCCTGAAAGCAAGGGTTTACCTGCTGCTGCCGTCGTACCGTTGTCCGCCGCGCTGGTCACGGGCATAATGGTGGTGCCATTAGCGCTGGTCACAGGCATAGGGGTGGTGCCATTGGCGGTGGGCTCGGCAGTAGTAACGTTACTTGTAACCGGAGCTTCGCTACTACTGCCGTTGCTGGTTGTACCCACCGGAACAGCCGTGGACGTTTCATTTCCATCAGTTTCGTTTGACGCTGATGGGCAAGAAAGATTTGATATATATAGTCAGAAGCTGCTCAAAAAGGTTAGGGGGCTGCAAAACAAAGACGCCAAACGGAAAAGGAGATGATTTAATTGTGCGAGCAATGAAAACACGCGGTGATGCGAATCAAAAGCACTTAAATAGTTAAAAACACAATGTTATTCGAATAGTCAATTATGTACACATTCTGTCAATATACATGTAGTTGTTTAGCAGAATCGTATATATAACGTTCATCTGTCGAGATTCTGCCTAACTTACTACTTTGTAAAATAAAAGCAATTGACACCTAATTGATACTTGTTAAGTAAGCCATGATGAATTTGTAGAGATAGCTTGTGCCATCATGTTTTATGCACGTGTGCATCGCCTGTCTATTTTCCGAATGATCATGCACTTGTTGTCCACTAATTTTATGAAGATGACTCACTCGCTCTACGCGTGAGCACACACAATGATATTACATATCATATATGTATGACTACATGTAGGTACATTAGGGTATTTCTATGGCGGTTAAACGGGTATCTCACTTTAGGCATGGAATCAGGCACCGTGTACCGTACACGCATACATGTAAAATCATGTATCAACCGGTGATTAAGCTTACAATCAAAGCAGATGATTCAGTTGGCGAGACTAATATCGATCTTCACCAAGTTGACAGTTGAGTAAACACTCCCAAATAAATCAAGATAATCGCAAACACAGCCGTCTCCATCAGCATAAATATAATATACTCCAGACGATTTGATCAATATATTGTTTTTTTTCCGCAATTTAGTATTACCGTGGTAATGTGTACATTACAAACTGTTTTACAATTACTACAGAATGGCGCTGTGTAAAACAGTAGGCAAGTGGTGCGTCTCATCCCATGAATATTTGCTGTTTATCAGCACGTTTGAGCGACATTTCCAGATGCTTCGTCAAATCGATCTAATCCCTCATAGATTGAGTCCTCCCAAATATAGTCACCGGGGGCGAATGAGGAAATGCGCAAAATACAGCATATGTACCTAATTCACCTAATCTAAGGTCGGCTGCAATACCTGTATTATATCCTAGAATATAAACTACATCGCGTAAGGTGAAATATTTGACGGTATACATGTAGTTTTATTGTGGGTTGATTAAATCACCAGGAGTTTAGGCTATGCGATTGGTTTGCTCGCACATTATGGAAAGAGTGAAGGCAGCCGGTGCCATCTGCTCCTCGAGGGAGAATAGCGATGGAAAGGGGCGGATCAATATCCAATTTCCAAAGGACCGGTCGGTGCAATTCAAAGACGAGCATAAAGTAGGCGTACACATAGGCCTATGTCATGCTACGTGAAATCATATAACGTGGATAACGTTCGTGAGAACCGAGCTGTGATATATGATTCAACCCACGCATGTTTAGGTGACATATAATCAGGTTCCACATGTACAGTCATGTAGTTTCTTTCGATGGCTGCATTTGGAAGACCAGTTCACGAGATGTTTGTCTATATGAATGTTGGAATTAATAGAACTAACGGCATATGTAGGCGTTATCAGAAGTATCGATACGCTTATAAAATTCGGTGAATTTACCTGGTCAGAGTTGAATAGGATTCAGGTAAAGCTATCTTAATGAAATCCCAAATGAATTTCACTCTGATATACCGATCGATGACGACAGCAATATATCACCAGTCTGAATCATCAGTATCCATGGTGACAGTGGTCCTATCAAGGGCTGATGGTGAATATATCTTGGCTGTGTCTAGCGCGAGCATAACGAGACGGGGTCCAGTTTCAGGGTTACATGAATCCAGAAATAGACACTTAACCAATCTGACTATGTTTAAACCTTCCGAAACTGTCGATTGGATTATCATTAAAATAAGCGTTCTAGAACCCAGGATGTGTGCTTAAATAATGTATTAGAAATTGGAGTTTGAAACCTATGATGTTAATAATAAGATACATGTGCACTTAATTCTTGAATGAGGAAATATATAGACCTTGAGAACCAGTGCGATCTGGAGGATTGTCATGACAACGCGCAGGACAGAAACATGTACATTGCATACCGAATGTCTAGTACTGGTGTTCAAATCATATGATAGCTAACAATCGATCTCCCTAATCCCGAACGAAAAACCTCAGGCTACCCTAAAGTGGGAGAGGTGATAACATTACGATACCGGGAGACATACGGCACATATATCAGACGGGACTACTTTAAGAAAAATCACTATCTTTGTGAAGTTCACATGCAACATGAGACGTGGTGAAAGTGTCACGTTACAATAAAATAGAATAGGATTCAGATGTGAGAGACATTTGGCTGCAATTTTTTAGTCTTACCTAGGCAACTGTTTTTCAAATCCCCGCATAGGGTCTGGTTCCATCCGGTTGAGTTAAAGCAGGAGGGCTGAGGCTCTGCAATATCAAACAATAAAATTATTTAAAATATCAACATCAAGCATAATGCGAGTTGCACGGGTACTGTAATCGAAAAACGATACTGCTGAAAGACCTCATCATTTTTACAGTGTTGGTCCGATATTTTTAGTCGCGGGTCCTTTGAATTTGGCAATCAAATTAACACACTATCATATTTCTTAAATATTTTGTTTTGCCTCCACTCACCTGTGCAGTTGGCGAAGACACATCCTTCTATATTGCAGCAATCCGCCTCTGTAGTCGTGCTTGCGCACGTGTCACCCTTTCCTAGGATTACAAAATAAGGGACGTTATTATATATTATATAGAAACCAGGTACCCGCATTATTAAGTTGATGAATTGAGGAAAAAGACCACGCGCGATTCCGAAGGGGAAACACCTGTGCGAATACACCTTGGCACGGATTGGAGTACAGTTAAAGTATGAATAGAATGACACACTTGAAATTTGGTCTGTATAATGGACAAGTTAAAGAAATGGATCCATATTTTAAGAGCAATCAGAACATCGATTAAAAGTATGAATAGTGATCGGCGCGTACATAAATGTGTTCAATTTATTGCGAGTTCAGACTTGAACATGATCTGATCAAATGGGCATTTATCAGGATGACATTTCATTGTCCAGAATGTAGCTTAACCATTATGAATGAAATGTTTGCTAAACTAAAGGCATACATATCACGTAGAGTCAGATGACCAGCATCTAGCTATTGGCCAGCATTTCCTATCCTAAATTTCAGGAAATGGGTCTAGGTTCCTGTAACTGAAAAGCGCACATGTTCGTGTTCTTTTTTATTAATTAGATTGATCATAGGTTGCCTACTCGCGTCAATAATAAT
>JAXGGS010391050.1:0-20538 GCA_035585475.1 Armandia brevis
GGTGGGATTCGAACCCACGCCTCCGAAGAGACTGGTGCCTAAAACCAGCGCCTTAGACCGCTCGGCCACGCTACCTGACAGAAACCACGGAGTTGGCCTGGGAAAGAGCACGGTATCCCTCATATCTGCCAGCAAATCCTAGTAAAAGGTGCATAAATTGTGCATGAGTCATCCCTCCGTTTATAGCTAATGACAATTGTGGTTAGCACTGAACCATTGGGATAGAATGCATGATCTAGTCAGATTGGTTAATCTGTTAATCGGACTTTGCCCAGGTGTGCTTTATTATCTCCTGATATCTAACTAAATACATCAATACATCAACCTACCTGCCCAATGTGATGTTCATCAATGTATTCAATGCAACTATCAAATATTGCAAGGAGTTAGTCAAAAGTTCACTGGCTGCAATATCTCGGGTATGCATAGGCCAAAAAGTCCAAGTCATCCCCATGTTATACGAGTCTTGTCTTTTACATGAGATACTCCTCTCACAATGTCTAGATTGCCACCTTGATCGATTTACATACGCTACAGACAGGATTATCACGGTGGATTTATAAAATAAGCCAATTACTAAATTGCATATAAAGTTCCTTGTGGAATGCGATCTAGAACAAATGTCAAAGATCGACGTTCGTCAAATGATTAATAGAAGGGTATGGTAACCATTGCATAATAAATACCAGATCGCGCCTCCGGGCGAACAATGCCCAAGCTAATTATAATTGTAAATCATGTCTCATGACTATGAATTATACCCCTAAGTTTTTTTGAAAGTTAAAATATGCATATGAGTTAATTCGCAGTCAATGTTCATGCCAGCACGTCCCCTGAGCTCATGACGCCAGTTTGGCGTCGACACCCCCCCGTAATTGACATCTGCCATCTGTGGGGGGCACATGCTCGTGCGCCTAGTATATCTCTGTGCTGCTTTTTGTCGAGTTATTGATACTTCAGGTTGAAATATAAGCGACGATACTCACTTTTTGTGTTAAACTGGCTTAAAACTGGGACATGCCTTCACTGTTTTTTAACGTATACTAGCCGGAAATGTTATGGTGGGTTTCATTAAATGAATGACATATACAGTTCTTCGCAGTTGTTGGGCTCATATCAATGGTTATATGAACTGCGGCATATTCAGTAGGTTTAAAGTACCACGATAATACATTCACATACAAAGTCCTGCTGCATGCTGCTCTTGAGTCAGGGAACTCATTATTAGAGAGCTCCCGTGAGCAGGTGAACTTACTGAGTACTTTATAACAGGTAGTGACAGAAGGCCACCTCCTCTGTAACGCTAACGAAAGCAGTCCAGTCGGTGGAACTGCAAGACCCCCTGTCGGGTTATACAATCTTTACTTTGTATTTGCCCACTGTATCAAGAGGCATTATAGGACGGGACCTCATGTACTCAGCTCTCAGAGGCAAACACCGGCGGTATCCGGCGCTACTGCAACGCGAGAGTAACGCCTTCCTCTCTAAAAATATTTGCTTGGGTTTGTCGGAATAACTTCACGGGTTTCTCGGCTCTCACCAGGAAATGAATAGCTATTTACGATAAACTTAATCAAGGAAACCCTACGTGTCGCCGATAAGGGCGGGGAGTAGCCAGGGAAGTAGACAGACACCGGCGTGCTTGTTAGCGCGCGGTAAGGGAGGCTGATGGAGCAGGTGGCTGCTTTAAGCGGAGCCGCAGCGAGATGCAGCGACCCGATAGCGACTGGGCACCTGACTGTGTGGCCATTTAGCGGAATAAAGCGGATTCCTAGAATATAAAAAGGAATGAAAATATGCGTGAATGTAGAAATAAGATTGAAATAGATCATTGAGAGTTCGCCCCATTTGCGAAGGTCGTCCAGTGTACATTCTCAAGGTTATATAGCCCAGCGAAAAAAGATCAATTAACCGAAGATCATAATGAAGATATTAAGCTATTGCTATGACCTACTTTTAAATAGAAAACGGACTCAAAAAATATAAATAACATGACCTGGTTATGAACTATTTACCGGAAGTGTTAAACACGTGTATTTAGATACCCCAAGAAATCAAATATTTTAAGTCATGAGAAGGGGTTATCATATCTACGGATAGTGAGAATTCAAGTTCACGACTGTATCAACTAGAAAATTAAAATGTTCTTGTAGTCCTGGTGATCTTCTAAGAAAAGAACCAGAGGGGAGTTGGATTACAACGGGAGACAAATAAAGGAGGGGGATTATTTTTCCGCAATTTGATTAAATTGACCAGCAAGATGCCGAAGCAATCATAACTAATCTGAAGCTATTCCTGCCCACTCGCTTTGTTTGATAACGCGGCAAGATATAAAGGTGTCATTCCAACGTCACTTCTGTACAGCGCAGATCCATGGGTAGGATACAGGTGTATTATCCCCGGACCACGACATCGTCTCAATATAAAATTGGAAAGCGATTATGATTGTAATAAAATGTAGCGGTCAAGAGTAACATAATCACATTTCCCAGATTATTGTGTTCAATGCTGCGCTTATTTTGCCTGATTGCTTAGTGTAAAACCTAGCTAACATTCCACCAAACGCGTGTAACCGTACGCCCGTATAACTTGCTCCTCACTTTTGACACATTTATTGCCGCTAGATACGTCTAAGCTCAGCCTGACCTAGCTTTGCTGATTTATATTAAGACAATTGGTCGCATACTTTCAGTAGTGCATATATAGATGCTTTTGATCGGTCAAGAAATTGTCAGTGTAAGTGCGTACATGGAAACACGGCCCCAAATATGTTCACTCATTCGGAGAATCACATTCAGATTCTGAATCTGACTCCAGGAATAAACACGGAGATATAAATGTATGATTTTTGTTTTAATTTCCACAGACATTGTGGCCCGTGTATATGGCGCCAAGTTAAGTTCTCCTAGGTTAGAGGAACTGTTACAGAGGAGGGAATCGGCTCCTTCCTGCACCAGTGAAAACACGACTCCGAATCCGTAGAACATCAAACAAATTCCGGTGAAATGTCGACGCGTTTTCTTGCGTGCGTCGAGCCACCAGAGATCGAAGGTCGCGTTCTCAATAAGTGTTGATCAAAGTGGCGTTGTTGGGGCTCGGCGACGCTTCTTGGCCTTCGCGTGAGTTTCCGGGAGACCTATAGAAAGCAGTGGAATGCCTTTATCGCGGAGAGTTCACCAAACAATTGATTAAAGGAACTGCGCAAGGCGTGTCGGAGACTAATGAATGCACGATTGTGTGCTCGCCGCTGTGGCTCAACTTTGTGTGGCACGAGAACGCCAGGCTAGCTGAACTCCTTCCAATTCCCAGGACGAGGATTTTAGGGATAATTAGTCTGATATTTAATACAAATTCCAGGTAGACATATTGTATCTCCCGGACTCGGGCATTCCAATTGCTCGAAAGCTGACCTGCTTTTACTCAACAGCCTGTTGGAATGTGCTCCTGGCCTTTGTTTTCTGTTAGGGTTTCGCGAATAGGCACTTGTCATGCTTCGTTGGCATTTACTAGTAGACTATGGTTTAAAACCGGTAGAATTATCCAGCAGTTTAAAAACACGACACAAAAGCAATTACTTTGAATTGGTTTATTGCAAAACCATGAAAGGTCTAGGAGCTCATGAATACAATAGTGGAAATTGACAGACTTGTTGCATTGAGGAAGGTACGATTTTTGAGTCTTCAAATTTTTGCATTTGTGTAGCTGTATCTATAATAATACGCTCATCATCAAAATTACAATGATGGATCAAAACAAACAACGAATAACAATGTTCACGAACCAGTATTGTTGGACATATTGACGTCTATATGATTACACAATTTTTACAAATGTTTCCATAATCGCACGGTACGTTCCGAAGTGAAATAGATTTGTACATGCCAATGTGAATGATTGGATCATAGGTTTACATAGAATTTCCAGAATGTATATATCCTTCATCAGACAAATCAAGGAAAGTTATAAAGTAAAGCTTGAACTCTGTAATTTAGGGTAATCACGATTAAAAAGTCAAACAAAAACAAAATACTCGCTTCATATAAATTACTTGAGTAGGTAGCATTCGCATGAGGATATGAAATATGGTTAGTATTCAAAAGGTAGTTTTACCAATAAATCTACAAGACTACAGAATAGTTAAATGCCTCGAAGATTCTTTGGAAATACACGATGTGTGAACGTGTAATCTGTGTTAAGTATTATTACGCTGTTCTCCCCTTTTCGCCAGATGAAATCTGGGAAACTTTTCAGTTGCCCACTCGAAATGTCTCTCTTGGTGACGAAATATTTACAAACAATCAACCATCTCGAAGTTGACAAATCTCAATCTGATATCAATAATATTTACAAATATTAAATAATTTATACGATCTTTACAATTGTAATTATATAACAACGCGCTATAATCTATACTTACTTTGTATATAATCATGTACACACACAGCTAACATCATATTGCATTATATTGCAGGTCCTTAATGCTCTCACATAACTTATTTATAAATGCAATCTACACGACTTTATAGCTTTGCAGGAACGTTTCGTTATAACGCTTACCGGTAATTTAGTTCACTTTTTACATGAGTCGAGAGAACACCAACATACAAGAGAAAACTAAACATATTGATAAATATCTGCCTGCAATAGATTAGAAGATTTCTTATCTAGGTATTGTTACAGATCTAGTGGAAGAACACAAAAATTGCCATAGCTAAGTTGGCGGCATTTTTTAAACACGAAGAAGTGCACATCTACATCAATGGGTCTAAGGTGTAAATTTGAGCATCAACTGATTAACTTGGCTGGACAGTTGAATGATAGTCAAGGCACGTGGAATGTTTAACGTTTGGAAGGATTACCTTTGTGCATCACATGTTAAACTATCAGATCAGTTACTATGGAGATGTATTATAATTCGCTTTCCTCACAGATTCAATCTGGTCCCGTGTGAGTTTTAAACGCGTAGAAATATTTATATGAAAGATCATATATGTATACACACACGCACATATGGTGCGTATATTAATCAATACATTCGACTTATACTTGAAATCAAAACCAACAGACAAGTTCATGTTATACGCACCTACATTACAGAGTAAAACGTGACAGAACAAAATGACAGCTTGCGATTAGATAACATGAACATATCTCTAAAACCAACCATTACAACAGACATTTATAGTGGACAAAAATCATGCTGTGGTATTTGGGATCCATGTGCGAATGGTTTCACGAACTTAATGTGATAATCTTGCGCATTTTGATATAGGTTAAAGTTATTAAAAACTGGTACAGACATTTAATGTGGCACAATTCTACTTCAGCTATCAGGCTAATGTTTGATAGTATCGGGGCTTACGTTGCCATGTTTACAAGTATTACATATTCGTGTAAGGGAATGCATCACCTTTAATAAATGAACACGGCAAATGACTAAAAATGTTATATGCAAAACGACGCCAGTAATTAAATATCAATCAGTCTACCTGAATATTGCATTGATTCTTTCTCAACAAACGCGCGAAATAATTTGCCCTCGTAATCGTTCAGTCTTACCACAATACACTAGGAAACAAATCATTTACAAAATGTGTTTTAAAAAACTGCCTCTCCTACCCTAGAGTACAGTGCATATATCCAGTATGCTTTATGATTTATGCTTAAAATTTCACAGAAATCAGCGATCCTCGTGTGGCAGTGGAAGAAACAACAACATAACAATTAAATTAATACAATCATGCTACAGAAATGTACTTACGTAACAAAAATTGCACGGACGATCTTTATAGAGTATTGATGCCGATCATAATACAAGATAATTTATATAAAATGTACATCAGCACGATATGTTCGATTGACCTGTTGCGAAAACCTTTATCACGGTCTTTAGGGCAATCTACATCAAGAATACCGTGTCAGACCTTACAGATATCAAAATTGTGCTAATGAATTGCCGTATTTGGAGCTACGAAATACCTTACCCTAAATCATTACGAATGATGTTTAACTATAGAACCTGCAAGTACCGGTAAGCGTGCATAATACTACCGGTCACGGTTTATGAAAGACCGCATACGTTCGACCATTAACTTGAAATGACTTTCAGTTAAATCTCTTTCTACAAAGATAGGGCCATTGTAGCTGGTTAGAATGAATCCACTTGGGCTAATGTGAGAATAGTTGACACTCAGAATACGGAACTAAGTGGTCTCGTCATAACCCACGTGTCAGTGCTTTACCACTGAATAGCTTCATCAGAAACACAAAACTTTCTTAACGTGCGACGACTTAATTCATCACAAAGACTAGCTTCATTTCGTCGGGTGGTCAAACTAAAATATACATCCCTAATTAATTGATTTTTCATTATACACATTTAGTAAGAGCTAATGCTATTAACTTCTGGGCATTGTTTGTGTTCCTGGAAGGCGGGTAGCGCCGTGTTCATTTTTTCCCCGATTGCCCGGTGTCTGGAGATCCGGGAGGCGTGCCGGTGCGCAGAACTGCCGCGTCATGCGCTTGTTGCTTCGCTTTCACGGACTTCTTGGATTTACCGAATGATAATCGTCGAGTGAATGAATTAGATTCGTCTGCAACGAATAAAAATCACAGTAAGAAATTTCACTTCGAAACGTGATGTGAGGTATTTAAATATTCGCAATAAAAGTCAGTACAGCACGGCACACCATGCTTCAAAAGATATCGCTAAAATGGCACAGAAACTGAGAAATTCGATGCATCGTGGCAAATGGAGAATGAAAACTTTGTCTGAAATTTAATATTTACTTTTGTTCTGGACATCAAACATGAGAGGTACTAAATGGAAATAAAGATTGCTATCTTCTTGAAAAGAGACAGGAAGCATAAACAAGGGCTATTCTAGCATTAGTAGGTTTGTTAATCTAAACGGTTATGCCTGTATAAACGTAGCAAACTACTCATACTTAATACTAAATATGCTATCATAATGCTAAATGCATGCTTTATCAATTGAAACTTAACGTGTGCTTATACAATATTGAATAGCACATAAAAAAAATACAAGATAACAATATGAAAACAAGATATATATATGGACATGTATGAGACGACCAGTGAGGTGGCTTTCGATAAGCCGCATGCTACGAAATGAATTGTCATAATGCCATCTTAACACTTGCGGATGTTGTATCATCATTCAAGATTGAGTACAGCACAAGAGTCCCCTAGGGTAGAGGAGAGTCTCGTACCATCTGATGGTTGAGGAACTTATAACGCTTCCCTCTTTGTAATACTTTAAGACACTTTCGATCAAGGCAAGTTTAAAATGAGTTTCAAATTTACCAAAATTAAGTTGTAAGCATACATTCTTAAATATAGATACGGTATGTTGTATCAGCTCCGTAAGAAGAAATGTGATCTCACACCATTAAAAGCCGGGCAAAACTACGAAATGACTACACAACTAAAATAATGTCTGCTGCAACATCAGCAAGGACAATACGTAACAAAATCAGAATCCATCGACAACATATCGACGAGAACACACACAAAATTGGTAAAAAAAGAACTTCAAAACAAAGATAAATAAATATCAAATTAAATAACAGTATGAGAATCCCTTTGATTTATGATACTAGAAATGACGCATATTTTACCACTACGTCAGCAAAACATCACAAAGATACAAAAACATCACCGGCAAATGTATATTATTCCAATATAATACTGATCTAAATCTATCGAAAGAATAGAACTTTTTTTTAAATTTAGTGCAAACTGGGATTCTCATAAAGACTGACTAAACTGGGTCATGCTAAAACAACAACATGATAACCTTGTAATATATATCTACCTTAACCGTTATCTTTAAATATCTCACTTGTGAGAGATTACAACTCTGTGGATAGCCTCTTTCTGAAGCTGCTGATAGCCGGAGGCCATGACAGATAAGTAGATCTGTCTATCACTGTTAAAATCAAAACGATTTCTTATAAATAATTGACTACACATATGTATGTACAAAATGTATAGGTGTTTCAGCCAACCAACTAAAGCCCTCGTTGCAAGCAGTATGCACTTATCCTTGGTATACAATAGCGAACAAAAAGACCTTGATACAACTGGTGGCTTACTACAAAGAAAAGAAAGCTTTTGCTTGCGTTTGATTTGATCTAACAGTAAACTTTCTGAGATTACTGGCTGCAAGTTCCTGTCAATTCACCAACGCTAAGTCTTTCATATAAAGAGATCAACCAGTTTATCCTCAAATAAGTTCATAATTATTGATATTATTACTTAGTTTACTCGTGATTCCTTCCTGTTAAGACTATGTAAGTTCTAATATGGATCTACATGCTTACCTTTACCAGATTTTGTTGAGGTAACAGGAGAGGGCTTCTCGGTGGCTGCTAGCTTTCCACCGTCAATATCACCTGAGAGGGAGGAGCCTGAATAAGACGTAGTCATTGACGAGTGTTCATTTGCCGAGAACAAGGGGTGAGAGCCAATCAGATCACCTCCTAATGATATCAACCAATCACAAAAGGCAGCATCACACAAACAGCAGCATTATTATGAAGGAAGAGAAGAAAAGACATGCACCTATTACTAGATGTAACATGCGACATGTACATACACGATAACTCAAAGCTTGCATGTACAATTTTTGTACAAGTATATGGAAGTGATCCAAATCTATATATGAAAATATATTAAAACTATGTAAGGTTAACATTATATCTTATCTTATTAATAGTAACATGCTATTATATTGAATGTCAAAGACACTTCTTTTCAGAGGAATGTCATTCGCCGTTCGTGTCTATCTATTTTGTATTCACTGTCTGGTTTCCAGACGCCCAAATTACTAAAGTTTGGGTAGATTAAAAGAAAATGTTCATGCCTTTTTTGTTCGTACAAGTAACTACGTGTTTCATAATGTGATATTATATACAGTTTTGCACTATAAAATTGAAATGAGATATAATCAAAGACCCATTCAAAGTCTCATCGAAAGTTCAACACACACTAAAAATCGCATGACATTTTACGGCAAATCATGCTCGCTGAATAATAATGTCATAAGGTCAGGTATTTTGTTTTTGTCCGTTTCAAAGTGGTAAAGATTATCATAGTTTCAAATACCCTTATGGTTGTATCAGATTTGATATGACCTATGGTATGGTTCGGGCTGTCTCTCCATGGCAACGGGTTCTATACCCTACTCGTTTTCGATAATTGCCAGTGGGGTCTTTAACGTGCCTGAAGCCAACCTTAGTTCACCACACTAACATTTATTTGAAGGTCTCTTTCAAAAGACCTTGCATAGTTCGAATGCACATACATATGTCCGTGCATATATATACAAGACTGAATCGGCTAGGGTTTGAACCCAGGACCTTATGACCCAAGGGCCAGCGGTGTTACCCACTGGACCACTCTGTCTTATATACCATATCGTTCGATCTATTAATGTTCTACACATTATATTAGGTCTCCAAATGGCATAAATAATGATACTTGCTAGTTATTGCCATGCTAACAATCGATGAGCTAGTCTTAAATCTGAGTTGTAAAAGTGGGTTAGGTAGTTGAACGTCATGCAAGACATTACGCTATACATACCTTTAGGAGCAATGGGAGAGTACACCTGAGCTGCAAAATCTTCAAAAGTCGTCAATTCCTTGTTTTGCTGGATTATGTTGTCCATATACTTCGCTCTTTCCTCATAACTTTGAATCGTCAAGGAAATAGTTCATACGCTCAAACTCCATACAGATACCCACATGGCAGATACTTTTAAGACATAGTTTTACTTATGATTTAAATTGAATTCCACAAATCACAAAGACTGAAATCATAGTCTAGCTAGTGCCTAACCATGTTTCCGTAATTTGATTACTAACGCTGTGCTACAATTAATTAGCCGACATTCACACACAATCTTCATCTGATCTAATCAGCCTGCCCAATATGAAGTGTTGTCCACATTTCAACTTGGTGACCGCCATTCTATGAAAATCACCGAACAGAGCATGAGTATGCATCCGATTGGAGACGATGTCAAGATGCCAGATCAAGTACATTCCTGTATTTAAGCAACAGATTCCTGCATTTGTGCCGGCATCTCCACGTAATCAGTGGCGATTGTACGCGGGTTACCTTAGTGATCCCTGAGAAATGACAACCAATGGAATTAAAGGGGTAATAATTGCTGCATACCGTGCAAGAATCAACAGATCCTACAAAGCACGTGTCCGTACAATTTACTTGATTGTGTTCGTGTTTGCGAACAAATGTCTTGAATAGCAGATGAATAATGCTACTGCAATTATCAGAAAAATCCTCCTTTATGACATATGAACTTCTTTCAGATATAAAAGAGTATATGCTCCGAGGAACACATGGAGTGGAACTATTCATGGACAAGTTTCAGAACACATTCCTTCTTCAGGGCCGTTCATAAGCACGCTTGTTTCTGGACTTAACACAGGTCGTGAGAATTCAACAATGATTTACCTATCACATCATCACCGAAAAGTGATTATGCAGCAATACAACCAGTCAACCATTAGTTGTTAGGGGATGATCAAACCATGCCATTGTCAAGATGTATGGAGCCAGTTTTGACAGGGCAATCACAGCAATCAATGCCCGCTGATCGTTACCGCAACAAGTATGCACAATGGGGATGGCGGGCGGATGGAAATATGCATACATATGGCCGGAGATGGGCACATCGGCTGCTGAAGATGGCCATACTCCATGATGTGATGACTATTTATAAGCAGTTTAAAGGGCACAAATTCCCCGTCTAGATCTGTGCAGCTATCTCGCCGATGACAGCTGGAATTCCGTTTTGAGTTATCGCCACCGGTTGAGCTTCACTCCAAAACTATTACGGGTCTTAGTGCCATTCCAGAAAAGGTCTGGCTACTGCAACCGATCACATCCCCGCCATATAGAGTAAGGAATAGGGGAAATAGGCACTCAGGCATATGGACTTTTGATATATTTTTGTTCCGGTAGTCCCATTTCATCTGGACTTCTTGAACGTTCAAGAATATCAAGTTTTTCGACTCAACTCATACTAAAAATACCCATTCCTCTTTCAAATATAGTTACTATTCAGATACCGACATATTCCTAATTTCCGAAAGAATAATCACGGCAAAATGTCGTGTACCGATATGTTAAATATGCATCTTGTAACCAATAAGAAAAATGAAAGTCACTCCAAAAATAAGTGTCATTTGTAAAAATAGGAGAAGACCGGGGAAAATTGATTGAAGAATTTCTGGAATAACAGTCAGAGACAGACAGGCGAGGCCTCATAAAATAACTCTCCATGACCCATCCATAATTATAACAACTAGCTTGAAAGTAGCATCACTTCATCGCCCTGACCTATAATGTGTCCCGGGGGCCTAAGAATACTACAGCAGATTACCCTCTTCCTCCATTACCGCCCACAATTCAAACTAAATATTCAAAACTTGCAATAACTACCGTATCCAGGAAATTGGCAGGATAGATGAAGAAAAATCTGATAATAAACACTGTTTACTAATATGACGGCTGCATAAATTCGGCGCGTAAAAGTCTCCAATCTTCAACATTCCTAGGTAGCTCCAGCGCCGGTGGGGACATAAAAGACTTCATAACTCGTGGCAAAGCTCTGGCCGAGCATTAACAGCGGAATATAGAAGCTTAATAAGGAGCCCCGGTGAACATTAATACACCTGAGGATCAACTCTATCTGTCTCCAAATTCATTAAATCAACTGGCGATATCAAATTCCTCGCTTGATTGTCTGCGATGATTTACCTTACAACTAATTTGATGCATTCACCGGCGGCGGGCATCAATAGAATGACATTAGCGGCAAGGTGCTTTTCAAGAACTCATTAGTTCAACCTGTCAAGCTTCTGTTAAACACAGCGCCGAGGCAGGAAATGTTTGCCATCATAATCATATTGGTGTTAAATGGCTCCTGGTTTCTCCACAATGGGCTGAGTTGTTATTCATTAAAACTAATGCATTTCTTATGAAAATGCCCAGACTAGCCGGCACAATGGCGTAGATGTGCACATTGTTTTAGTTTTTAAAGAAGCATGTCGCTTTGGAGATCAAGGGACTACAGAGCTCTTTTAGTAATTCAGAATGGTCAAGTGATCGCTACAAATTTGTTCTTATTCGCGTTCCCTATTCGTCACGGCGTCATTCAAGTCCACCATTGTGGCCTTTTCTCTGAGCAAATGTCATCTGCTGCCCTCGAAATCTTGAGAACATTTCACGCAGTAAGAGCAGAGTGGCGTTTGCCTTAACGTCTCAAAATACGCATATCCCACCGGTTGATTTTCTGTATAGAAACGTGTTCCAAAACATATACATTTTTTGACAGTCTAAGTGTTACTATTTGGCGCAATTCGACGCGGTTGGGTACAAGTCGACTTTCAGAGCATGCGAACTCTCGCTCATCGAGCTGGCAGCGAAAACACTAGCATTACAATACACGGCGTATCATTGCCGAGTATACCTAACAACAATGCTGGAAACACCTAAACACCTATCACACCCCGTAAGTCAATATGATAAAGAGCCGCTAGCAATTAGGAAATTGCAATGGAGAAGGTCTAATTGAGCCGAAGGAAATTCATCACGGAGATAACTACAGTGCATATACCGTTACAGTGGGGGAAAAAGAGGGGCACGCCCTTGCGAAAAGATCACTCCAAGTTTGTGAAGATGTAATAACATAGAATGTGTGCAATCAGTAGGGGAGACTGCCACTTTCTCCCGGAGGCAAACAAGAAAACAAAGGCGAGCTGCTGGCATTTTTCATCTAAGATTACAAACGGCGACGAAATGGAGGCTGGAAAATTGGTCATAATTATTTCACTGCATTACAACAGATAATAGCAAGACGGAGGTGAAATTGGAGAAAGCATTGTCTCCACTTGTTTTAGCTACATCAGAATAGAGGTGACCAATTGCTGTTGGGCACACTTAGTAATACTCTCGCGAGAGTTATGGCTGTTGAATGGGAATGCCTATCTAAGTTTAACCCACCCTAGAGTGTAAAACACTGTTATTATGCTTATTGTCTTCAGCACTATATACGGATGCGGAGACAATGGCTGGTTTAGTATGACAAATTGCAAAAAAATGCCATGAATCAATAGTACTCCATCGCGGTGTGAAATAATGTGCACGCGTTTTTTAGATAAACTTAGCCGAGTAAGTAATGAGTTGTAATAAAGGCGTGATAACTATAATAAAGGATACAAGGCCTGGTAAAAAGGCTTAGCAGCGCGTAGTACCTGGCTCGCGTTGATGGCTGTTGCTCGTACTAAGCCTGGTAAAATCTTGTGATCAACGAGTGCTCCGTCAAACAATGGCCCAAAGTATGGCACCTGTGGATTTAGAAATAACCAGTTATTACGGTAGTAAGTAATGATGGGAACCAGAAAAACGAGTGAAGCTTTTTACGCGCACACTGTTGGCCCATTAAACGTGTTTTCTAAGCGGGTGCATTGTTAGTTAGCTCGACGTTGCAGGGTGATTAACGCAACGACAGAGGCGCTAATTTAGTGTTAATTTACAGATTGTGGTTCTTTAAGTAATCAATCGTGATTATCTGTAGTTATCAGACCAATATGTGTGATCCTGGGGCAAAATTTACTATTCTATAGGAGACTCTACAAGTGGTCACTAACGAACTAGACGCAGCATCAGTCGAATTTAACTACTTGTCGCCAGCTTTGCTAAAGAAGTAATCACATACTGCTAAGTATCAGTAGTATACCCTACCTCAGGTTTTCTGTTGATTTGTATCCTGCAGAGTCCGTTCTTTAGCGGGTAGATGACGATTAAAACATCACCAAACTCTGTAGGTATTATCCCTCTTCTATAATCCCGCCAATGTTCCGACCAGATAATCTGCACTTCATCATTCCCAAGGTGACGGACCTGAATAGAAAATTAGCGTATAACGCACCCTATCTAAGCAGTTCACATAACAATTGTTGCCGACCTGCGGGTCTACTGACGTACCTTTTTATGACCTGGCTTGTCCTCTCCCTCCTCACAGGGCATACGCGTGGCTACGTGATAGACGACTTCGCGCGTGGATGTAGCAAAGTATGGAGCTGTTAATCCAGTGCTTTTGTTGGTCTGTAAACCTCCCATAAAACCTTTGTGGTACTCCAGGTCCACCTCCCACCCGAGTCCAGCCACAAACTCCTCATACGCTTGACTACCGCCATCGTTCATCAGTATACTTTGTTTATCCTCCTGTCCCTCAGCAACATATATCACAGCTATCTTATATGTCTGAAAAATCAACCAAATGATGTATGAACGCGTAAATTATTACAGTGAACAGGCACACTTATCGTATATGAAATACCGACACGACCATTGATAATATCAGTTACCTCTCTGCATTTCTGGTTATCCAGGTGCTTTAAATCACGAAGAAGTTTGTCAGTTTTCTTGAGAAGGTCAAACCGAGTGCGTTTTTCCCACTGGAGAAATCCTTGTTGATTGAGGAAGAGACGACACAACTGGAAAGGACTGGACACTTCACGATCACTCATCGGTTCCAACGGAGCGGCAAGCATGCTGAAGAAAATATCATTAATACAATTAGAAAAATTACAGACACAGCGAAACTAATGGGCAGTATATGATATACGGATACAAATGTATACAATTAGGTAATCATTATTTTCATTTCAAATATCTGATGTAATAATTTCAAAGGAGGAACATGTATGTACATGTACAATCTTACCTTGAATCAGTTTTGTGTCCATCAAAGTAATCTCCTTCCGAGGTGCTCATGTCGGTGAGTATCTCACTGGTGACTTCTTCGGTGGTGGACGCTAAATCCTCCAGGGTCGGAAACAGGTCATTCAAAGGTTCACCGGGTCTTAGTAAACATTCAGGGCTAGTGTGCCCGACGTATCCCAAAAGCTGCAAAAGTCAAGTAAATATATAAGATCGCAAATTTACCGGTAGTCATTTAAAACGATAATATATAAAGCTATCCGCATACCCAGTCAAGATGTTCCTGGTTGTTCACAGAACCATCGTACACCGGGAGGTCGGATACTTTCCAGTCGCTGATGGGATTATCGGGTGTGAAGACAGCATCCTCCTCCGCATCAGACTTAGGCTGACCACTCTGTCGTCCTATCTGGTCGATGTCTTCATCAATGTGAAGAGAACGGAGAGGCGCTGTAAAGCAGATGAGATAACATTAATACACAATCAAGTGCGTTAAATATATATCGGCTAAATGTAGTTTGTAATTCTAAACACCCGTAAAATAACAACATAAATCATTAACGTAGAACGTTTAATAATTACATATTCGCGAACTAGTAAACCGTAATAACGTGGTATTTTGTCCAAATTTTAGTGGTGTGCCGAAACGAAATAACACGCGCATCAATTTGTTTTTTATTGATAAATCATACAAGAGTTTTTCTTGCTGTAAACTTATTTAAGTAAATGGAATACCGTACATAGGTACAAGGAAAGAATAAAATGAACCGTGAGTGCATATAGACACCGATGAACTTTATGGCAATAGAGTGTAAATCAGGGGGTGTTCATGAAATTAAGTGCGAAAGTTTAACACGAGTTGGTAATAACAGATGAAATATGGAGGTTTTCATTATAAAGAAAAAACGCATTTGAAAAGTATAAAGTGAAAGAACGGTTTATGTACACGACAAAAGACTGATCAAATTGAATATATATACTGTACAACGCTGTTTGTAATATATAGAGAGAACCTACCTTGAACATTTTAGGACATTTTCCGGTGTTGGCAATTTAAAAAACCCAAGTGAATAATAATGATTAATATCATGCTTTAACTTTAATTGGAGTCTTGTTTGGATAAATAAACATTTCTGGAGTTCCACGTTTTTGTCGGGTTACAAATATAATATAACTCCAGGCATTTATCAAAATATCTTATATCGTGCCTGTACGATTAATACATGGATACGATTTATAATAAAACAGTCTAGAGTGTTTTACCTGCTGGGTATGATCCTGCTCTACACTTAGGTGGTCCGTACAAAATAGAGCTATCCCAACAAAACTTCCCCGATGTGTCCCTGATAATCACTCGACAGAGCGTTTTATCTGTGGTGAGTCCAGCAGTAACACCTCCTCCGGGTACATTCAACTGTTAAAATAATATGTAAAAGTCATGACGACTCAATACCCCAGTTAAAAGAAAACCTACGCCATGGTAACCCGAATATAAATTTGCATAACTAACACTACTCACCAATGCTGGTATTTCAATGAAAGAGATAAGCGTAGCGTTGTTTAGGACGAAGAATTGCACGTTAGGCGCTTTGAAAATCTCGTGGTTCAGCTCGTCGACGACTGGATCTGATAAATCGTGATTTTCCTGCACAGTAGTGTTAAGTTGGGAGGCCCCACTCGCCATGGGGAAGTGTCCGAGATGGTTGACCAACCGGTTCATTACCTATAACAACACGATAATCATTTAATCATCATTAGCTTATACACAACTTTCTACCACTGAGGAATACAACAAAAGCATGATATGTTACTTACCATTCTGGCAGACAGTTTGAGTATGTTATTATCAGACGTCGAGCGACCTTCACTTTGACCGGGTTGACCTTTTTGCGACCGAGATGCGTATTCGGAGACGATGTCTATTGAACCCTTTGGTGTGCTTGGTACACTGTGACTTGTCGTCTCCTGGCGTAATAGAACAACAATATAGTTTATATCACGAGGATTGCGACAAACCGACTCGCTACTCAATTTGACTAAGCTGTATATTTGGGGAGTATGGCGAGCGTTACCTTGAGACTCTCTATGTCTTCGTCCTGAGTAACCAATTCAGATGGAGGTAGGTGGCCACGTGGAGTGAGGAGGCCTTGGCTGCCAGACACTATTAGGTTTAACACCCTAAATGCTTTGTATATGAGACTCTTCTGTCCAGGCTGAGAGTCGAGAAGCTGAGGTAGCGGAATGCGCATACACCATTCCAGTAAACAGAACATGATGGACACCATTAACTAGTAGAGAAAATAATACACGATATGACATAAATAATAGTATGCATGTATAAGCATGATGATAAGGACTCAATTGTGCATGTGCATACCCGCTTGTCTTCTTCCGAATTGGAATGTTCTGTCGGATTGAGTAAGATTGATAAAGTCTTACAAACGTCCTGCAAAGAAACGATCAAAAATTGTATTGCCAATATCGGTGTCTTGAAACAAGATAAAACTATTTTACAATAGTAGGTGTCACTGAAAGAAAACTACATACCTCTACTATTTTCCTTGGCAGATCCGGTTGGTTTTCTAATAGGACGTCGACGTGATCGCACATTAATACCAACATATCGACTGCTACTTGCGCCACAGATTTATTGTTGAACTGCCAAAACGATTCAGTGTTAAGACAATTTACATAGTATAATATAACGACGTGGACACACTATAGAAAACATAACACTGCGTGTGGCTGCTAGAGTTTTATATATTATATATTACCTTGATAGTCGAGAGTAGCACTTGAGTTGCTTCCTTTAACTTAGGATGAAAAGAGGAACGACTCAGTTCGGAATACAAATATACTCCCAAACTACTGATAGCTATGCATCTGCAACAGGAAAAGGGGGGGGGGATTAGTAATCTTTTACCATTCATGGAGAGATAATGAGGTAAAAAGGTACGTCTTTGTAAGTTACCTTGCAAGTCCTGCGGGTTCCTTTTTCCCTGACTTGATCAGTATATTAATAATGTGGTCCAGAGCATCGTTGCACTGCATCATAGTGAGTTCCTTTGAGTTAGGCTGCAGAGCAGGAATCTCCCCAAAGTGCGCAGGGAAGCAGAGTAAAGCTCCCAGTATAGACACAGCATCAGCTCGAGGTGCTTCCTTAAGGTCAGTCGACGACGCGATCGTGTTTGCGGCGTGGATAAAATCTAACACCATCATAGATGAACCGGGCAGTGGTAGAGAGAAAAACTTAGCTGAGCAATGGCGAACCAATACATTGGTTGTATCCTGGAGCGAAAACATAGAACGGGTTCCTTTAGAAGTCATAGTGTTAGAAATAATACATGGGCAAACAATATTTGAATGATATATATAACAAGGTGTACGAATTTGAAATTAACCTGGTCAGCGTGAACAAGTCCATGATGTAACGCTTTATAAAAGCGAAGCAGGTGGTCGTTCGGTAGAGGGACATCTTGTCTCCGGGCGGTTCCCACACACAGGATTCGGTAAGCTAGATTCTTTCCTCGTTTGTACTGGGATGGCAGGGTAAGGGCCTGGCAAGTATAGAAACCAGGAACATTAACATGGGAATGGCACTGAACAACGAAACAGTTCAACGATTTTGAAAAATTATTAATATAATATCGCTGATACTTACATCAAACAGCCACGGTACAAAATGAAGGATAGGAGGTAAGAACTCGGGCGGCGTGGGAGAACTCTGATTATCTTTCGTAACACCAATATTATCTCGTATCTAAAAAAACAGATATCAATTTCATTAAAGCAAACATAAGATACCCTCAAGGTAGTATTTTACCGTGACAAAGCCTCGTAGTTCGTGTCGGCAAGCCTTACCTTACAGAGAAGATCGAGCAGATCACAGAGATAATCGTACACCTGCGCGTGAATCTCCGGGTTTTCTAGTTTATTGATATCCCCCAGAGCGCCCAGCATACGTTGCCATAGCACCACCGCCACCTCTTGGGTCCAGCCCACCAGGTGTCCTCCCGCTACCACGCTCCTCTTATCCTCCTCGACCTCCTCCCGCACCTTAACAACGCGGTTGTTGTTCTCAACAACATCATCTTCTATGTGTAAGCTATCCCTGTCCGGGGTCGGGGTCGTCTCCTTCAGACCGCGGGGAATGATCCCGTTAGGGATGTTACCCTCAGTATCGTGTGTATTGGGGGAACCGTTGGCTATCGGTGACACTTCAGGAGACGCCCGTAACCCGTTAGAATGCGGGCTTAGCGATTCCTGATCTGCTACTGCAAAGCAAAAATATAACGAGAATCGACTCATTACGTTCGCAACAACTTAGGTTCACAGGGTAATAATCCATTAGCTTAAGTTGCCCGTAATACTGGATGAAGCGCCCTATACTACTTACGATGTAGTAGTACATCTGTGTCAGAACGATCGGATCTCTCGCCGAAGCTGGCCCTGTCAAACTGAGCACCAGGAGACTCGCCGGTGCTCTCCATGATTTGGTAGGGTAGATTACTGTCCACACTTGTCAGACTGGCGTTGTCTGTGATCGTAGATGTTATACTGGCAGTTACACTCTGGTCATCTCCTCCTGGACCAAGGTTACCTGTAGTGTAAATTACAAGCTCAAAATACTATCAATTATACTTTTAATGCATTAAATAGACTGTAACGAATAATATGTATCTGTAATATGTATGCATCGATTCCTGTAGCTGTGTGGCCAAATACATAAACACGTACACGTATAAATTGATACATTCGAATATTTCAAAAATAAAATCACTAAAGACACAAATATATGACTAATAAACTACAAAGCATGCATAATATTTGGGACAGAAGTAAGGATCTCCAAATATCCTTCTGGTGAACAGGAATTTCAAGCCAACCTTTCTCAAACATGAAAACATCATCACTATCGTGTTCGCTGGCATCGTCTCCTTTGTCTTTAAGCATTGGGGTTTGGGGGGTGACTGTTATCGATATTACTTTGTCAATAGATGAAACTTTCGGGATAAAATCAATAGTGTCTAGGTCTGTTTCTAATGGTGTGGGCCTGAAGTTGGGCTGGCATATCTCCAATATTGAAGGAGACGTAGGAACCAGAGTGGATTCCGAGCCATTGCGGTATTTCTCTGGAGATCGTGACAGTCTCCGGTCACGATGGCGGTCTATTGACGTCGCCCTGGCTATGGGCATCGGTCTTGTGGGAGTTTCACCTGAAAAGTGTAATTCATGCGGTATAAATTAGTGTCACTTGGATGAACCTGTCCACCTCATGCCCTGTTAATAAACGCTACGAGAAGGAAATATTTGTTAATAAACAGGTAAACTAAGAGTTGAATAGAGACTGTTAACAATGAGGAGACACGCAAGAAGATAGGATGGATATTATAGGAGGCACACTTATATGCTGAGGAAGCGAACATATCGAGACGTTACTTAAGAAGTTGAAGTTAAATGTAAATCGTAATAAAATGAAAAAATAAATAGAAAAACTGCCGCAACTTTTATCGGTAAAAATACTAAGCAGCCTCGTCAAACTGAACATCACTTGAGACCGATAACAACAAAACCACGAACACTTGACGACTTCAGTGAAAATCAGCCCCCTACATAAAAATGATGTAGGTAAAATTCTTCAAGCAATCGCCAGCGTTAACTGGCATGACTTAGACCATCTTCACACAACAAAACAAAAAGTGATCAAAAGCACGTGACTGGTGAACGAAATCATACTGAAGCACCGACATGCCGATAATA
>JAXGGS010391050.1:20638-36718 GCA_035585475.1 Armandia brevis
CACAACAAAACAAAAAGTGATCAAAAGCACGTGACTGGTGAACGAAATCATACTGAAGCACCGACATGCCGATAATATTCAGTACATACTATTCCCTGCATCAATGGCGTGCAAGCTGCCATTTCCAGAGGCTGCAGGGCTGGAGCCATTTCCAGATAAACCACCACTGGACTTGCTCGATGCCAGCGTGGATAAACCTTCATCTTCAGCATCTTCCACGTCGTTATCATCCTCTGTATCTATATCCTCGGGGGCACTAAAGTACATACCTGAAATAATATGCACATGTGTGCATTTATGAATTCTGTTCGTAATGGTCGATGTACAATCCTACATGCGTAATTTCTCCAACTAATCTAGCACGCATCTTTGAGATTTGCCGCCAATAATAAACAAAACAATCTCAAAATGTTTAATCAAACATGCGAGTACATAATCTAAACTACTCGTATCTTAATAGCGACAACTCTGCGCAAACTAAGCTCATATCATAACTGACCATGCTGCACTAATTCAGAAACAGGTAAATAAAAATGTTCCCCTGACTGTGATTTATTCGATTATTGTAGTAAATTGTACCTGATATAGCTCTATCACCTCACTCAGAAAACTAGGAGCAGTTAGAATACAATAAAAATATCACCCAGGGATCCAGTACATAAGGTGGTAAAGCAGTGTTATATTCACACTAGATTAACTTAATGTGTCAATCTTGTGATGGATGTGCTTCCGCAAAGAGTTCGAAAGATGTAAATAATAATGTAGACATAGAATTGGAACCTGAAATGAAGTGCCCCAACATGGATGTAAATGTTGAAACATAACTTTCAGAGTGAATACAGTATAGATAAGAGAACACATGACAAGAGAGTAGAGAACAAAACACAACAACTGAAACACCATATCGAAGATCTGGATCAAACTCATTTTATATACTCATAAATAAACAAGTAGCCTATTTCTCGAGTGGTAAAATGATAACAGGTGGTTGAATAGAACAGCTTCCCTCTGCGGGCAAACTATAGAAACCACTTCCATATATTTGTATATAAAACATGTACGTGTACGTTACAGGTACAATAAACAAGCTGCTTTACACCTCGCTGTACGTACTGGCAAGACTGGTAGGGGAGCCAACAGGTGACCTACTGGTTTGAGATTCCTCCAGCGGGCCACCAGTGTGTGTGAGTGAAAACGAAAGAGTAGTGACGTAACTGGCTGAGAGAACATCCACGTCCTCTACATCCACTCCTTGGCTTAAAACTGTCATTTCATCAACGAGTGTTAGTGATAGTTACATAAATATATGCGAGCAGTTCAGACAGGATGCACATGTACATGTAGATGATTTTTAAGTCTGTAATCGTGCGAATTTCTATATTAGTTAGTCCGCTTTCTTTCTAATTAACAAAGAAATGTAATTAATTACAGGTAACATGAGTCGAATTAGTTATCATGCAGCAGGCAATGAAGTCCATTGATTGATATATCTATGAAAGAAATATCTTATCCGTATAAACTCAAAGCAAGATTAGTGAAAGACTACTGCAATTACCACACGTCACTCTAATAAATTTATATTACTGATGCAAACACAATCTTATAATATACTAACAATCATGACCGACATTCAGATTATATTATTTTCTTTAAAATCTATATGCGCATACGATTTCCCCTTATCATTGGGGTTAAGGTACATACAAATAATCTAAAAAAAATGCAGATACAGCGCTTGAATTATAGGCGATTTGGAATTTTATTGGATTACGAATACTGGTAGTCATTAATTTATGTTCAATGAGTTCGTCATACAAGTTAAGAAATACATATGTTACATACCCATCTTTTCCAGGACTTCATCAGCACCGATGGGATCACCCCTTTGAGGAGTAAGATCGTGTGGCCCTACAGTAAAAGAGTATGTATAAAATTGATATATTACTTGGTGGAATCGGTTTTAAAGTTGATAGCCTGGTGCTAATCAAGTGAAATGGGAAAAAGAAAGTGTAAAAATAGAGATGAAAGTATATCAATGTAAATGTATATATACATGTATATGCACTTTACCAGACTAGACTTTGATTATACAGGTTAAAAGTTTTATGTAGCATGTACCTTTCTTCAGATGATCTATATCAGGTATCATTAAGCTGCTGTCGCTGTTACTCCTGACTAGTGGCCCCCCGACATCCAGGGTCTGAGTGTCACAACTAAGGTTGGTATGCGAGGACTGCATGATCGGAGACACCTCGCCACTACGTGAGCGCTGGTGTCCCAGTTTGGGGTGACCCATCATACCATTTGATTCCAAAGCTTGACTGATCGCTGAAAGTTGAAAATATAAGAGCATAAAACCAGATTATAGGGAGCATAATTTTCCATCAAGAGAGTAATTGATAAAATGGAGAACATTTTATATCCCCAAAGATACATTCACATATCTATCACATGCAAATATTGTCATTTACTACCATCTTAACGTACCAACATCCTTAAACTCACGAGAAACTGATCAACGATAAAGAATAGAATGATAAAGCATCAGGATAGTGTCTAACCTGCAGCGTGATTGGAGGAAGAAAGGGTTTTGTTAATTGGATCAGATTGCGCAGATTTCCCTACACCACCATACTTTGCACGCAAACTTTCTACAGCATCGTGACGACTCCATCCCCGACTAAACGTGGAGCGATGATTCGCTGGCGAACCTGTGACAGTGACGGTAACATACACGTCAGACGTGGATACCTTATTTAATGCTGTTAGTAGCTCTTATGACTTGAAGCGCTGTTAGTGCGATCATTTTTCAGAAATCAGATACATGTAATTAAAACCTTATTTAATCAACAGTTTTACTTCGACGTATCAAGAAGGATCAACGATAAATTGACGAAACCAGTTGAACAGAAGACAGAAAAAAACTGAGCTTAAACACAAAGGCTTATCAAGCAAGCTAAGAAAACCGGAGGATGAGTTAGGTCAACCAAGCAGGTTTTACCTGACGGGACTGGCTTAGCTCCTCTCCGTCGCTTCTCTTTTTGCTCACTTAGCCTGTCCAACGGCAAATCGTTCAGATCTAGGTTGTACATATGTCTAGCTAACACTCGAGTCAACGTCTCCATAGTTTTCTGTAAAGTACCGCAATGAAAGTATCTAATAATACACAATTCAGAAAGTCAAAAGAGATACATGGGTTTAGTATCAATACTTACAGCCCACTCCTTGATAAGTTCCTCCCAGCCTGTGAGAGAAGATAGCACCAGTAGGAAGTGGTCCCATAACTCAGGCGATACGTGCACGTTTAGGTTGGCCTTGATCCAAGTAACGATCAGCGTCTGTGAACCGTATGATTAAAACAATCAGCACGATTTTCTCAAACGGTTTTAACTACTGGTAATTATATACACACGTTCTATGTAGGCGAATATACCTGGAAAAGAGGTTGGGCCAGCCGACCTCCGAGTGTCTCTCGATGGGGTGATGGTTTCTTATTTAAGACACCAGATGTTATCCGCAATAACACCAGCAGAAGCTGCTCCCTGTTGGAAAAAATCATTATAATCAGGGGCATAAACAAGTATGATTCGTAATACCGCTCGTACCGATTGGCCGCATTATTCATGTTAATTATCATACTTCATGCGCAGGATATCCATTTTACTTACCACGTATGTTTCTCCAGATGATGATTCATCACCATGTATCTATATATGTTCAGGATACGCTTGCACAAATCAACCTATAATATAGAAGTACATGTATACAAATTCAATTAAATCAAATATTAAATGCGCGTATAGATTGATCTAGACGATGGTCGATGAGCGCTGGCGAGTTAATAAAACTGACCTGTTCGCTGAGTTTTGCCTCTATTTCTGATGGCAGTGCGTCAGTTGAATCGAGCAGAAACACGTTACCAGAGTTTGTGATGAACACCTGGAGCACCCGCTGTAATCCCGCCTTAACGTGGTAGTTATAGCTGTCTGATACAGCACTGCCGTTACCTAAGCTACCGTCAGATGGTTGTAATGCTCCATCACTTTCGATACTCTCGGTGGCGCTGGTGTCCTTGGTAGCCGGATTAGTGTTTGTTTCGGAGGAGGCGACAGACTTCTGAGGCGAGGAGTGTCCAGAGTCCTGGAGGAGTAGGACATAACATCATGTAATGCACATCAATGGGTGCAAGTACTTGTACGAATTAGCCAGGATCGATGAAAAACATCTAATCGGGTTTTATGCACAGCAGCTGCACAGAAAACTGACACAGCGCACAAATTATATAGTTTTGTCAGACATATTTACATCTGAAGAATATTGCATGTTAATAAAACTGTTGTTATTCTTACATCGGTTGCGGTATCTGTCGGTTTATCAGACTGTACCGTGGTAGCAGATTGGACGGTGTTCTGTGATTGCTTATCCATGGATACGCCGTCTACCTGACTTGGTCCACTCCGCACGCTGGTGGGAGAAGCAGATAGCTTCTGTAAAATGTCCATCTCGTGCATGAATACAGGCTGATTTTTGTCCTGAAAAATACAACATCACTCATTAAATATGAATACTAAGTTTTACTGATTAAAATTGTATTCAAATTTAACAATAAATTCCTGACGAAATCGTTTGTAAAGGGATGCAGTTGCAAGACTTTTAAATTGACAAAGCTTATGCTTAAATCCAGGATATATAATTATACATGTACTCCAAATGGAGGCATTAAGGCTGTCTAAGTGGAATCTTAGTACTGCAACAATGTTTTGGATCGTCAGACGTGATTTGATATCAGATTTGATATACGCTGAGGTGCCGGAATAAATATCTACATGCTATATTGGACGAATGGATGAATATTATATAGTAACATACATAGAACATGTACATGAGTAATCAATCGTGTTTTAAAAAGTGCTATACACATCAATCACACCTCTACTCTTCACCTGTTTGTGCATTCCTCTGATTTAGAACTATTTAAAACTACAAATCATTTTCAATAAACATCGATTCAGGCTTAATATCAACAACGTCTATATTATACATTTTACATGTGTGTCTACATATAGAGAGGTAAAATCTGCAGAGTTTAGAAGAAACTGATTTATGAGGAGTGATCGCGGTTTCACGGTAAACCGTTCGCTGGTTATCACTATTAAAATCGCTGCAAACACTGTGATGAAAACTTGTGTGACGTGACAGGAAAAGTAAGAATCAAGGAAACCATAACTAGGTATTTGAGTGCAAATTGGTGGTTACAGCAGTCAAAAGTTCGTAGGAGATGTACATTAAGTGATTATTGGAGGTGTATATACAAGTACAGTCAAGTCGGAATTGTCATACATATTGTAAAAGATTTAAACAAGCCACGATACAAATTCGAACACAATTTCATACCTCAGGCAGAGGCTCGTCGAGAGGTATAGTTTTGTACTTTCCCTCAACCTCAGCATCTAATAGCATGCTATCCTGCCAAGGTTAAGTTATATACCAAATTAAACTGGTGAACAGGAGTTATCGAACAAAAGGAATAGGCATTACATCACATATTTCGAAGAAAACTCCATTCTAGCAGTTAGTTAGTGCACCTGATGCTTCAAACATTATCTTATTTGGAGCAAGTTTTAATTGCAAGTATATATTTTTTTACCAAATACTTGGGATAAATGGAATTGATTTGTTAAAACACTTCACAGTTAAAATGCCAGGTAGCAAAGATACATTCCACATGCTATATGAAGCGAACAAATTAGCAGTTTTTCAATACGATAACATAACGTGATAAACATTGTATTTTTAATAAACCCTTTGAAACAAAGGCTAGTAGGATGACCACAAGTGAACTCTACAAGTATAGATAATAACTCCCATTCAATTGACTCATCTTCGACAGAATACAGATTAACCAAGCAACAGATATAAACAGCTTTAAGCAGATGTAGATGAGGCAAAATACCAATGCTAGATTTGTGGAGGTGCGATCAGATACATTAACAGCGGCTACCTCAAGACGAAAATATAGGAGTGCTCATGTCAAAGATGACCCATAACATGTACCGGCAATATATTTATTCCTACGGCTATTGACTCTACTAATATAATTTACTTCAGGTCGAAGCAATTATATTCAATGCTGTCAACTGTCTGGTTTCAAAACCGAGACGAACGCGAATGAGAATCGAGCATGCCATTACAAGGGTATAACATTTCCTTCTGAAGAAATAAAAGCAATGATCCGTGACATAAAGGGGACAACTGTAAAATTCACTCACCTGAAACCAATCCTTGTACACCTTCACTACCCTAAGCACCGCTCCATTATTATGGAACGGAAAAAGGAATGCCTGAATAAAAAACAAACAAAGAACGACAGTAAGTTCAGAGATTGCAAAAAACTATTATTGCAAATGTACAGTAATCACGACATGACGGTCAAGTGTACAGGAATGCTGATACAGACTAATAATATGTAACGATAAACGTTGTACTCACTTGTCTGAAAACCTCGTGCACAATATTCACATTTTCTCTCGTGTTATACAGAACTTTCTTGACAATCTCCTGCTCGGAGAGGAGAGCATCATCTGAGCACACACTGGAGCTGGAATCTTTCTCAGTGTAAACCGTACCCTGAGACAGAGTACTGCTGTTACTACCCGGCACCCTTGCCTCGAGCGTTCCATCGTTATCAATATCGTCCGGAGGTCTGTCCTGGTTCATCAGTTGGCTGGAAATATATATGCAGGGGATATGGACATGCCACACGACGACTTACAGATGTGGCTTGGAGGGAAAGCAACTTACCCGCTTGCTGAGGTTGGATCTGGTCGTTTGGAAGAGTACATAAATGTGGTTAACCATTTCACCACAAGTTCCTGGCACAAACCTGTCGTGTGTGGTCGCTGAGGGCCGTCTACATCATCCAGCTTCCTCTTACACGGTAAATCTGATGAATGCGAATAAACACAGAGATCAAAAAAAGTGACTCGAGTGAAAGCGAAACTTCAGAAAAATATCTCGCCCGAAAAACTGACCAAGGTTGGGGTTGTAGATGGTGGTATCTTTGAAATCAGGGAAAATATTTCGTAAATAGAATTCCTTGAATTGGTTGAATAAAAAGTTAAAGCTGAATTCGTGCATCTCCCTATTCATCCATTCGATTTTATTAACCTGAAAGTGCAAGAAAATGTTGATTTTAGGCATTAAACGCGGTATTCTCTATCAAATACAAAAGTTTACACTTCGGAAATTGGTTACCTCAGCCACCATGTATAACAGGAGGTTGTCTAACAGCCATCGGGTCATATTTTCAGGTTGCTTATCTCCCGATTGTGGTTGCAACATTGGAGTAATTTCTACGGGGGTTACTTTGGCTGAAAAATAACAATAACAATGTGATGATGAATAAAGCATTGCATTGCAATAAGAAAAATCAACCATGGAAATTAATATTAGGTATGAACGCCAGCATGCAGCATTCCTGTGCTAGTATGTAGCATGTCTGAATAAAACAACGCGTTACATTCGCAGTAATTACCATACATATTATTAAAATGTACAACAAACACTTACTGTTTGGAAAATTTCTGACGGTAAATATATCGGCATCACTAGATTCGGGTGTGTCTAATTTAGGTACGAGACTTTTATATGTTTTATGACATTCTTCGGTGGCATTATCCATGAGAATTTGATACCAGATCAAAAACAATCGCATTCCTTCCCGTCTCAGCTGAAAAGTGAAACAGTATTGTGTCAAATAAACATCAGAATCTGGGATTTGGCTTTGGAAAACACCTATAGTGTTAAAACAACTTCTTAAACATGTCAAGTGTGCGAATGTTCTCAACCGGAAATATGTAATAAATAACACTTACTTTCAATGAGTTTCCCGGATGCAAGAGTTTCTTCATAAGCCAACCTATGAATAAAAAAACATAGCCAATTACAGGGGTAATGACTTAAACCAAAAAACATAGGGCGGTGTCTACACTTGGATTCATAATTCCATAGGCTTTCATTTTTCTTGAAATTCGTGTGCGATGACTGCACATATAAATGTAACGGTACATGTATTGTTTATTACTCGTGATATTTGATGAGTTTAATGACGAGACTACGCTGTACGTGAAGCCTCTTCGCGTTCCAACAACTAACTAATTTTAATCCACCCCAGGCTACATTGTGTACAGTCTCCAGAACTTTACGCCACCAGCGACAAACAGAACTGCTGTTCTTACTACCAGGTCACATGTGGGACAATGAAGCTATTGTTCACTCCAGATTTCCACCTAGAACTATGTTTACCATGGTAGCACCTGCTCATCATACAACATATGTTTTGTAATTGCTTTTGAACCTGTCATCGAGAACTTTTATCAAATGAGGATTGGAATATATTACACACACTTGCATCAGATTGATTAACTCCTGCCAACCACACTTTACTATGTATCACAATATCACAAACTGGGTTTAAGTATATTGGAATAATTTGTTCGTACATACACAGGCATGTATACATGTATTTGAACCTACATATAGATACAGTTTAGGTTATGCAAGTGTTTAATGTACGTTTGAGGCACAATTAATACATCCATGTAGTAGGAAATACATGTAGACCTCAGCACTGATCTTAAATCAAAGACACCCACCCAAAGACGTACCGGGTAGTAATGAATCAAAGCGGTGTAATCACTCTTATCGGAGAATATCTAGTGCTGAATCAATAAGATAAAGGAAGTGACTCTTACCAATACTATGATACTGCCATCTTTTGTGAATGAGCTCAGGAAGTAAAGTTAATATTTTCTGAAAAGATAGAATGTATGCACTTGAAAAACGTATTCGATTATTTTGCAACCACTTTATTGTTAACATCGACGAGCAATTAAAACAAAGTATTCAACAACAATAGCTTACCTCAAATATAAAAAGTACAAAATCAAGTTCCTCCCGATGGGCCTTGCTTGCTGAAAGATAAGAGACACTTTAATCATAAACGTTTAAAAGTTGGTTATTCACTTAAAACTTATCGTTTGATTTACCGTAAAAACTTTACACATATAGCAAAGGCTCCTCAAAGAAGTTCAGATTAAGCAATTAACACATAATATTGATAGTAGCCCTGGTTACCTCTTTGTCTGAGATCTGCTTCAACATTGGTGAAAACATCATGGAATATGTAGTAAATGTAGGAATAATTTTGTTCAAAGAAATTCTTCGCGTCAGATATCTCGTAGTTCTCTGAAAGATCAATAAGATAATGATTGTAGCTAAAAACCAGGGTAAAGCAAATTTACACACTTAATATACAACCCATTATACATTGGGATGAAACCATGGTTCGTTACACCTATAATACATGTAATTCGACAAGTTTCAGGTTAATAGACAATACATGTACTTAAAAAGTTGTTTAACATCTATTCGAATTGCTGTTTTTTAATCCTGGTGATCTGCTGCGATATCCCAGTAAATGGTTTGAAAGTACTTTAGAGTCGCTATCAATATAGCCGTACTTGAAAAGATAAACACTCAGTTAAATTCAGGTGTTTACATGCAAGCCATCCCTCGTAATTTTGTGTTGACAGGTGAACTGACAATCTTATTTACGACTTAATTTTAGTGATATGGCCCTTTAAAAGTTCTGCCCGATCAGTACCACTAATTCAATAATTACCGAGGTCTCACAACTAGGTAGCGATATCACAGAATTATTGATTGGATGATGCATCTATATTTCGTAGAAACATTCACAAGGGCTGTCAAAACAACAAACTGACAATCCATGAATCACTTACCCAAAACAACCCTCAAATGTTTCAGACGTGTCACTGTGTCTTTCTTCGAGTCCAAGATCTTAGCTGCACTCTTCTTGACATCGCCGTGGGTCTTTCGTCCGAACATTGTGGGCTGTAATCACAACAATATTTAGGTGAAAATACCAGGTAAAATCAATTCATTTTCATCGTCATTGGCTCCGCAAATTCCAAGGTGCGAGTGAAAATGGCGGAATTGATATCTGAGCATGCGCAGATGCCATATAGTCAATAGATAAATTCGGTTCAATCGCAACAAAAGTTATTGATGATAAAATTTTATGCAATCTGTGGTTTAAAGATATATCAAAAGTATCAGTAAATTAACGCCACATTTTATAAATCGATTTACCGTAACAAAATTATGGATAAAATCTTATTACTTGAGATAAATGCTACTGATTTTGGCAATAGGACAAGTGGGCGTGTCTACCGAGTGATCCGCTTGTCACTCCTCATCACCCTATCGTACAAGTCATGTGAGTCAGCCTTGGAGCTTCCTGTTTAGAAGATCGGTCTGCTTTTCTGCTGCATTTTACGTGTAATAATGGACAGAATCACGCTTGTCTCTCTAGTGTGCGCCCTAGTATTTGCTCAGTGCAATGGCCTCGTATGGAAGGATTGTGGTGAGAATCTTTAATCTTCAATTATCTCCAAGAATACTTTTAAAACACTTCTGTTTTAGTTGCCGGTTGTGTGTCTTCGTTGTTGAGGGCCAGTTATTTTGTGTATTCAATTTACATCTTTATATTTGATTCAGACTTGTTTTTGACATCTAGTGGGGATTGATTCCATCTCTCGTACATCAATTAAAGTTATCTACATTCACAATGATTAAAAAACATTATTTGCCAGGTTATTCAGCTCTCAATACGAGCGATAATACACTTTCTGTGGTGACTAAGAATCACCTGATCTCGATCTGACAGTTTGCTATTGTCTAAAGCGACTAATGCGCTAGCAAATTACATCTCGGTGTCCGAACAACAATCTGTATAATGAATTGGCCTTGCTCATTGGTCAGCTAATCAAACTCCTTCAATTTATCATGACGCGTGTAGCTTTATTTTCGAAATTCGAATTCAAGCAATTATGAATAATATTGTAATGCGCAGTTTGTCACTATTACGAGCGCAGTGGTACTAAAGCAAAATACTAAACTAAGACCTGGTTATAAATTAATCATCAAGAATGCCTCCCATACAGATAAACTGCACACCTTGTTGTTTGGTATTCTTTAAACGTATTGCTAGGGAGGGCCTTAGATGTGATCCTTTGACAACGAACAATAATGTTTGCACTTTTACTGTGAAAATACTAAAATACAGCTTGTATGTGTTTAGATATCTAGTTTGGAAATAGTTTACCGGATCGAGACAATTGTTCCAAACTTAAAAATATTCCCACATACTACTGATCATCACTGCTCTGATGACTTATGTTCAAGTACTCCAGCATCACTTAGACCTACCGATCGACAACTTCGGTGTTAAGAAATCAATGATGAAGTAAGAACTAATCAAAAAGATATTGTCGAAATCAATCTGAAAAGCTATGAAAATGTAGGACAATGAACATTATTTGAGTACACTTGTGTATATTTTAGTGCAATTAATTGCACCCGATAATGTTTTAAACATGAATGTCTGAAACATATTTACATGCATAGTGTTTTGTTTCTAAATCAGGATGTCCGTAATGTCATATTCTCTTACTGAGTGGTAGCAGTTATAGTTTTGTCGTATCCAGGTTCTAGGGCTTAAAAGATAGTGAACCATTACACTCATACTTAAAAACGCCGATTATTGATCCAGTCACGGGCATATGAGTAGAGTATTGCCTCTTATCAGTCGTCTTGAACGATCACATGAGTACTTGACGTGCCGCTCGTGCTGAATAGATCATCAATAAGTAACATCATATGATTAAACGCATGATTGACCCATATCTAATCATCAGTGTTAACAAACAACTTGCGCACAACAAAGAGCGCACAGACTTTGCCCGTGTAATGGATTGTGTACAAAATATTCTCTAAACGGATTATGTACAAACATTATCGATGAATAGATCGTCCATATGAAATTGCAATCGCACATACATTCGTCATCCGTAATAAGCCAGTATATGCTAGACACCTGAGGTGTACCAACAACGTAAAGTTGGCGTAGAACTGTTTTGTTCGTGTTCAGCACTTGCACATAATGAGTTACGAGTGTCAACACCGCCCATCAAGTGGGACACACAGGTAAAAATATATGACTAACCTCATGTTCCTCTGCAGGATATGAAGGTGAATGAGATACGAATTGCTGCTCTTTTCCTTGATTTAATCCCATTGCTTATGAATTAGTGCAGCACGCCAATTAAGCCCACACAAAACTGATTGTTATCCATGCCTGCATACAGCTAGAAAATGCTTTTGCAATTTCTTCCTCCTATATCACAGCGAATGTGGCCGCTGACTTAAGACTTGCGCACAATCTGCCTCAACCATAATGACAGCTGAGCAAAATATTCACTTAAACTGATTGTTGATCGTGTCAGATTTGCCAGGAGATTTCTGGTACTGTATATCAGGATTGACAGGCTCAAGTACCAACAAAGCTCGCAAAATGTCCGCTGCGAAGTCTGGACATCAACAAGCGTTCAACTAAAACTGACCAACGTCTAGAAGATACAAGGTGTAGGCCAATTTTCACCATCCACCAACTGCTACGTGCCAACAGTGAAGTTTGTATGAACTATGATCCTAACACTCGGCTCGCAAAACATCCTGAAGTAGTTTGGCATTTCTATTTGGCAACCCGTGCCAATATGATCTCCTGCTTACGTACGAATCACCCTCTGAGGTACATGTACATCCCCACTTCAAACAGGATAGCGTTAGCTATACACTGTCTATTTTTCTCCGCCTATCATCGCATGCATATTTCATTGATGTATACAATACAATACGCTAACATTAGGACGGTCGTGTTCACCACATTTATACTGTTATGCTCAGTAGCTTCTTGTCAAAACATATGTACTGTAGACAATAACAATGGATACTTACTTGGTTGGTGGTTGAAGGATCTGCGCTTCCTGATTTGCCTGTTCTCTTGGGAGGCTTGTTTTCGGCGATTGTCGGGGACTCATTTCGCCTAACGGCAGCAGCGGCCTCATCATGAATGCCCTCGGGGATGATGCTCAGTTTTCTAAGTCTGAAATCCCTAGCTACACTTTTTGTCATCAGAAGATTGTCATCCTCTCCCATGAAACTAAGTGGCTCGAGTTGCAGAGGCTGGGGAGAATGGCCGGTCTCCGAGGCAGGTGATTTATTATCAGGTGTTCTCGGCGAATTTTCATCTTCAAACAGATTAGGTAATGATCCGGCCCTTTGAGTTAATCCACCGATGTTGAGTTTAGGCCGATCCTTTTTCTTTTTCGGAGAGGCGGCGGCTGGAGGTGAGCTCGTGGGGCTGTCGGCAAAACTCCGAGCTCGACCGCGTCTCGGGGGTAACTCTGAGTAACCGGCCAGGGGAGAGGAGGCGCCTTGCTTAGACACGGCAAACGAGACCGATCTCTTCCCGCGAGGAATGGGTATCGGACTAGAAGTGGCTTCATCAGCGGCATCGGGGGTGTCACCGGCGGCACCTTCAGACACATACTCCTCTGAGACAGACTCCGGCAGTCCTTTGGCCGCTAGTTGGCTGGGTTTCTTCTTCCCGATCGAGAACAAATCCCTGATCGATGCCCTGAGTGATGTCTTTCGACTGAACGCGGGACTCCTCGACGTATCCAGATTTGCCACACTTAATGATCTGCTGCGTGACTCCATTGTTGTAGACATATCCCCATCGTCTGCAGGAGACACCACTATGATTGTATCGGGCGAGGGTGTCGGTGCTTGTGGTATATCCTTCGAGCTGCTCTCACGATGAGGTTTTGATATCGAATCATTAGACTTGACGATACAATGCGAGGGCAGATCACGGATTGGTTGCGGCGTAGAGGGAGACCACGTCCTATCTAACAATAAATGGTGGCCAAATCCATGATGATCTGACTTAGGCCTGTTATCAGTGTCCAAATCACTCACATGTTTCATAAAGGTGATGTCCGATACTGCGCGCTTTCTACGGGTCGGAAAGAAAAACTCGTCATCGTCGCACATATCGGTTTGGGCGTGCAGTGTGCTATCAAATAGAGGCTCCAAAATGTCAGAGGTTGATGTTTTCTCGGCATTCTTACTGATAACATCCGTTGAAGGGTTAACATTTATACTTTTACTGTCGGATTGACTTGTACATGAATTAATGCCGTCCTTATTAGCATTACCTGAGGTGGTGGTTGGCTCCTTGCCACCCTCGATTGATTGGTCGAGCGGCTCACCATCGCCGCCCGCAACATCCTCCGATATGTGATGTACATGCTGTCGGAGTTTTTGCCATTTGCTTTTACCTGCGGACTTTGGGCTTAGCGGTGAAAGAGATTGAGAATCGGCTAATCTGTCGGTGTGTGAAGCAGGCGGGCTGACAATGCACTCCGACACCAGCCGCGGAGTGAACTCTTCCGCGCCTTCCGACCGCCGAACACCTGGGTAAGATGCCGGCGCTTGTGAAGTGCTAGAGCTTATTATTCCCTGTCGATTTTCACAAGCTGTTTTTTCCACGTGTGTTGGTGTTTTGCTAGCACGGTCGGTGGTGTGATTTTGTTTTGATATACCCAGTACGCCTGCATTCCTGCTCTCTTGTACCTGTCCAGTTGGTGACAAATGAGACACTTGACAGTGCTCTACCGGTGAAGTGCTGTCCTCCTGATTGTAGGGAATCGCCCCGTACTCGTTCTCCTCGATCAATGGGTTATCGTATCTAAAACTAAATGGTGTGATAGGTGAACCGGGTACAGAGCCCGGGGAATCTGGAGCACCGTCCGAGCTGCTCACTGATGATTTACTCTTCTTTCCACCCACTAGCTTGACTACATCAAAAAAAGACATTTTTTTCTTATTTTGACTAGATTTGAGAGATTTCGAAGGAGTCTGTACGCCAGGAGTAATCACCGAAGGACGCTTTATTTCAGGCTCCTCTTTTGATTTAGACACCGCCTTTTGTACAATTTCCTTGAATGACTTTTTACCCTTAAACTTAAGGGCCTTTTTAAACTGAATGACCGGCTCCTCCTGCTCTTGTCGATCAGTGTAGAAAATGCTCCTACCGGCCCCCTCTTGAAAAACACCATCAGATTCCTCCACATATATTTCAGTATCATCAATTCTCTTAAGCAGGTCCTCGCGAGACCGAGATGGACACGATTCCTCCCTATTCTGAGACTCTTGCGGCGGTGACTTTTCCATCTCCTTTTCAGGTTTAGAAAAAGATTCCACCTCCCGCTTGAACTGCGTGCGCGACTCATACTTTCCTGCCTGTTCATCCGCCGACCTCCTCTTTTGTGGCTCGTCTGCAGCACCCAATTTTTGCACAAGCCAATTCGCCACATCGGGTTCATCGTCTAGATTTATATAAGCCATATTCAGTTATAGATATACACCAACCAGTAGTGCTATCGCAGTGTTTTTATCCTCGTCTCTTACTGAAGCTAGAGTCTGATGATTGCTAGTTTCATTCCATAGCAAAATGGTAAAGGAAACATATCCTGTCTGAACAAATCGCACCCTACGTAGTTAGTGGGTGAAAGCTTTGTGAATGTAAAAGAGTTAAAAATAAAACGTCCCTCGTTCCACAGCAGCCTCGACTGGAGCACTTTTAGTTGTGATTAGACTCTGTAGCATCTGATGGTGTACAATGCCGGTGCATTAGGGGAAATCTTAAAATTCATGTTCATCTTGTACTGATATGATAATCCCCCTGCCGGTCTGGTGTAATGGGTTCTGTCGCTCGCTACTCTATCTCGACTTCACAACCAGTACCCACATATCTAGAATAGAAAAAAGTGTTATCTTCATTAATTCGAAATTGCAGTGATTACGTCAAATATAGCCTATTCATCACTCGGAATTACATTCTAAGACTTGGAGATGTATAAATTACTACATGCTCGACATGTGCAAAAACGCAAGCAATAAAAATAATCAAGTACCAGAGTTTAAACGGCAAATGATGCATGTTCAATAGCATATGCGCTATACAGTGTTGTACAAATTAACGTAAGTGTCATGAGATCAAAAAACACAGATGCAAGTTATAAAATATGTAGTTTATTGATGCATTTTTCTCTGCCCGGCGCGAAAACGCAAATTAATATTTGTTCAGAC
>JAXGGS010391051.1:0-12556 GCA_035585475.1 Armandia brevis
CCAGCGTACACCGCGCGCATTCAAATTACCGGATATTTGTCGGGGATAAGCTAACACATAAATCAGTGCGACAGGAGAGTGAACGCCAGGCGAAAGGAAACGACATGTCCTCTTGTCCTTAAAGTCGACTTAAATCCTATAAATCCGCAGAAGGGGGCTTTCATTCGCAGAATAGAACAATCAACATGTCTGCGGGCGGCCTTTTGTCCTCCCAGCTCCCGTAAATAGATGGCGAATTTGATTGTTCAAGCCCGCAGAATAATAGTGCGGCTATTTGTTGGAGCAGGTCACTATCCTGCGGATCAAAAAGGACTCGGTCAAGCGTCACCCGTCAGGTGCGAGACGGCGACAAAACGCTCTTTTATCCCGGCTCGATCTTACGTAATCTCCACCGCGTCCAATTGCCAGGAAATTCGAGTCGACGGATTTGTGTTGTTAATGCGGGGTTAGCAGAGATGCCATGTCGAGACGGGCCTGCCGGGGGTGGTGATCTGATGCACGGTAAGGACAGCGAGGTGGTGTGTGCCTTATGGTAAACGTCTCAGACCTGCAGGGCGGCTCGAGAGTGATTCCTCGTTCGATGAGAGGCTATTTAGGTCACAGCTTGGACACAAGCCGGGGCATGGAGACGGGCATCTGTCACATCCCGCCGGCTTTACACGGCTCAACCCGCCCAGTACCCGGTAAATTACCTCCGTGGTCAGGGTATTTACCTCTCTGCCACTCGGCGTCTCCCTGAGATTGTCTGAGGCAGCTCTTACATGTGTGGCTGTATGAGTATACCACAGTGCTCTGAGATGTATGCATGTACAATGATATCCTGGTACTTTATCCCCGGTATATATACTTGTGTTAGCGGAGAGGGAAGTGGAGCAATTACTCCGGGTATTACTCTGCATCAGGAGAAGGTCAGTGATACCATGTAAATACTGGGCACAGAAATGGGGGTATAAACCTTGTGCTACAGACTTTGCATTTAGGAAGAAGTGTTAAAGCCTTTGTGTTTATGACCCTGTGTTGCCATCCTATACATGTACATTCATGCTGTGAAGCATGTACCTTGTCGTAATGACCTTATCGCACGTACCCCTTTGAACCTACCTAATATGTCACAAACTTAGCATAACGGAGCTGGTCGCTCATGCTCCTGTCCAACCTCTGGTCCACAAGTTCAGATACTGCGAGACCGATTAGTGATTGTGGCGCATCGCCCATCTTTCGGTAATTGGCAAAGCAATCGGTATGTTGTCACTTCCATAAACGGATGCATAGCTATCATGATAGAAATGCCGACGATGTTACCAATTGTCTAATGGGCTTCACTAGTGCTGTTTTTAATCACGCGTACGTTACAGGTGGAATAGATCGTTTTCTGCAACTTTTTTTTATCTGAAGAAGGTTTTAATTTAGTTTATGCCAAACTGTGCGTAAATGATTCATGTGTCCATCCGCTGAGTGTCGCCACTGTGCCGTGCCACTTCCTGCCACAGTGATCTCTGGGTAACCGCAATATGGCGATATCACGCATGCTGACGACAGAGATGACAGAGTACGTCTTGTCGGTGATATTTACAAAGAGAAACCATCAAATCATATTATATCCGGCCAACCAAGAGCTCTGCCAATATCGCTGTGAAGAGGCTTTAAACCGAGCACCGCTGAACAGGGTGCTACAGGGAACCTCCTCCTGATAGAACCGACCGGAAGGCTGCTGCATGATGGGAGGAAGAGCAATAAAAGCGCGATACCAATAAGCGGACGATTGTCACTCATTAATTAAGGATTGGAGACGGCCGCGGGGAGCGGGGTGGTTTTATTCTGTCGTCTGCCTCGGGTAGAATGGCGGGAACGCTCGGACGCTGATAAGCGGGCCGGGTCACAGGAGCCGCATCAAAGCGCCGGTTAAGGGCACTTTTCATCCAGCTGCCTGTCTCTAACATCACTCATCACAGGGAATTACAATCACTTAAATTGTGCAGTCCAATTTTGCGGCAAAAATTGCGGCCTATTTTTGGCAGTTTCAGATTGATTTTTGAATGCGAACGGTTTTTGATTAATCAGACGGAGCGGAAGTTGTGTAATAGTGCGTCTCTCCTATTGGGAGGTCAAGGTCAGCAAACTCAAGGTCGAATCATTTCCGTTGGCAGTGTTCACCGGAATGCCTCAGTGATTGGCGAAACATTGCAGAAAGCAAAATGAATATTAGTGAATGTAGCTCACATTTGTTACTTAAGGTTATTTCACAAAATGAATACTTTTTGGGAAAGTCCAAAATACAATCAAGTCAAGCGTAATTGGAATAGCAAACTCTTGATATGTGTATTGGATAGTGATAGTGAGACATACAACGTCTATTTGCAGCATATCTAAATAGACAGTATTGTATAGAAATATGATCGAGATCGAGGAATTGTAATTCAAATAGACAAGAGCCACTTGATTTGTTCAAGAAATATGCTCGTATAATGGCTTCTTTTACACACATGTTAATCCTATAATACGTGCATTGGCGAAAAGATGCTCGATGCTCACGCCCCAACATGCTGTAGTATATTTGTGAATGTTTACACATAATAACAATCCATTGGTATTATTTGCATTACGGGTGTTTGCAACAGGGTTGCCTCACTTTTACTGGCGCCCCAAGCGCTTCCATTGACCCAACTCAGGGTCATCTTGGTCACTTTGACCGCAAATATTGGCGTTACGACCTAGAAATTCCGCAAAAATTCCTATCTAGTTTCAATTTGACCCCGAATTCCACCAAAATGTGTATTCGTACTTATAATTGTTATTGCATCTGCTGAAATTCACAAGGCTTAGCTCTTCGGACTGCAATATCAACAAAATATTATGGTCAGAAACCCCTTTCCTTTCCCCGGATTCAAAGTTGCTGTATGCATGTGCATGTATGAGAATCTACATGGTCATAGGCAAGACGATACCTGAATATTTAAGTGACACATATGTGGTATTCCCTGAAATGTCATTACGTGGGAGTGTTATGCAAAGGTTTCTGTGACTTTCTGAACTACAGTATACTCAACTTTCGTCCGAAAAAAAAGACCTCGTCTCACATCTCAATGTAAAGGGTGCGTTGCTATTCAGTACCAATTATTAAGTAACACTATCCTCTTCATCAGCCTACAATTGCTCTACTTGGAAGTCGAGCAATGTTAGGCCCTAGAGAACCGTATAGCTAAGAATTGCTATTATGTGAACTTGAATATGTGTTGGAATGAATATGAAGGTCACGTGAATGAACATATAGGACATATGAGTTCATCCGACCAACTAACGAGGGTGTTATAGAACGGATGTTGATCGGTATTCGAATAAGTATTCAAAACCACACCAATAGACCAGCTGTGATGAAGGGTAGCTACTTTATAACAAATGCTGCCATGTAGCGCCAGTAACTGATGCTCTATCAGACCACAAGACATTTTACAAAACGCATATGTAGCTCATGTAAGGGGCATTGAACTATGATTCATAAATGTGGTGCCCTAGAAATGTTTATAATATCATCATATTAATAAACCGCTGAGATCACCATAGGGAAAGACGGGATGTAACGTTATGTTCCCCTGGGATGTCATATTGCAGGAAAGTGTCGTTGGGCGCCCGTCTAGAGGCCACTCGGGGAAATTCATTGCTTACTAGATGGGCGCCTGTAACGGGGACGTGACAATAAAGCCGGGTTAGCGGAGACTCACGATGGATTATCCAGACAGGAGCACGTATAGCGGTCACTAGAAAGGCGAGCTGCGACAGCTTAATGCTCTCCTCCTCCTCAGCTCAATGATGTCAATCACGTTGTCGCTAATCATAGGTAACACGGAGGCTGCTTGTGGGGGCACAGATGAAACACTCTCACTGTAAGATGTAGGTGGGAAATAGCAGGGAGGGACAAGAATAAATGGAAAGTGGGGGAACAGAAACATGTATCGGTAGCTAAAAGCCTTTTCGACAGGAAATGCAAGCTGCTACTAAACTTGAAATGTGTTTAATTGATGTAAATGTTTTGTGATTCCTCAAAAGTCGTTGACCTAGCGTCTCAGAGGCTATTTATCTCTGCAATAGGGCAGCTTGTTTTTAGACACAGCTTTATTGCGTTCTGTTAGGGTCCCATCAAATCAACTTCAGAACTCGATAACAGCTGACACGATTTCTGCTGCTTCTGATTCTCGCACCCCGTCACCGGCGTCTCTCTCCTCCCACTTCCGGGTAATACACTCCCCTGCCGCCACCTGGAGGTGACATCTCTCACGGAAACCACCTTTATTAACGGCGGATACCGTCACTTCCGGGTTCCGCTAGACACGTGACATGTCAAGGCGGAAGTGACAGCTGTCAGCAGCGAGGGAGATAAAACCTCAATTAGGCCGGGAGCAGAAGAGAGGAGAGGGAGAGGAGGGGGAGAAGAGAGGAGGGGGCAGAGGAGGTGGAGAAGAGAGGAGGGGGAGAGGAGGGGGAGAGGAGGGGAAGAGGAGGGGGAGAGGAGGGGGAGAAGAGAGGAGGGGGGAGAAGAGAGGAGGGGGAGAAAAAAGGAGGAGAAGAGAGGAGGGGCAGCGGAGGGGGAGAAGAGAGGAGGGGGAGAGGAGGGGGAGAAGAGAGGTAGGGGCAGAGGATGGGGAGAAGAGAGGTTGGGGCAGAGGAAGAGAAGAGAGGAGATGGGAGAGGAGGGGGAGAAGAGAGGTTGGGGCAGAGGAGGAGGAGAAGAGAGGAGATGGGAGAGGAGGGGACAGAAGAGAGGAGGGGACAGAAGAGATAATGGAGCAGAGGAGGGGTTCTATTTAGACAAATTCTGTTTAGTAAGCTGATACACTATTTACCAGTATGAAATAGCAGTGTTCTCTCGAGGAGTAAATAACTAATTTACAAATGTACGGTCTGTGGCTGTGTAGATGGCTAATTGAAGGCTCTCTAAAGATGGAAAATAGATCTAGGGAATGATAAAGCAAATAACCTGGTTAATTATAAGACTCGCAGATCCTTCCTGCCTTTAATATGACCACTTCATTAATGTGTTTACGAGCAGAATATCACATAACAGGAAGTTAACGTATACCGGGTAGCGACAGATCGACCTCTTGGTCATGGATAGGAAGTTTGTTTGATAAGATCTTGTTAATCGTAATATTTTATGATATTTCCTGTTGATGGTGAACACCGTCACTCGAGGGGCAGTGTGTTGTAGGTCATGACATTTGAGAGTATTGCAACATAATTACGCAACAGCCAGTCTCTCAATGGGGTTACAAGGGTATCTTTCTTTCTGAAATTCAACTTGAATATCTGAAGTGCATTGACCTTTATACATATGGAGAGTAGAAACCATTTATCATATCATTAGTATTATTTGTTAATACATATAAGTAAGTAAGAGCCTCCTGACCTCTGAGTACTCGAAACGCTAACAAATCCAGAAGATCACTATTCTCCCATGATATTAGTTTTGTATAATACTGTGTGATGAACATGGTATCTCACGCCAGCAATCCCTGTATCAGTGTTTTAATTCCGTGGTTGCCCGCCCGTACCCTGCTGAATACTCCCAGTGGGTGAAGATGGTTAATAACAATCCTCAGACCGGGAAACAAGCTGATTAACTCGGTTTGTCCCCCGGGCCAAGAAAATTCCTCCATTATCTGTGTGTGTGACACAATGTCCTGTTTGAATTCGCTCAGCTCTCATCCCTGACACGCTAAGGCCCCATATAATTATTAAGTTGTTTCTCAAGCTTTTATTTGTTCGAGAGGTCAATATATTTGTTTTAGGCCTAGAAGGAGGTGGCAGTGTGTTTTTTCGGAAAATAGGGGGCGGCGTTTTCTTGTTTCATTTGTTATCGTGGCACGGCAGGTACGCGAATAAAGGGGGCCTTTTTTTATTTTTTTAGATAGTTGGCCCATTTTAAGGGTTTTTAAGTATATTTGTTTGGTATTTTCTGCGTGGCAGTCAGCTTTGGGGGATGTATTGTTTTTTTTTCTAATTATCATTTTTAATTTCATATGGCCTAACATATATTTGTTTTCGAGAATTGTTGATGCCAAAATTCCCGGAAAAGCCCTGGTGTGACTTATATTCTCACCTGACAACAGTTTTCAAATAGATGTGGCTTTTTCCACAGTTAATGTGAATAATAGGTTCCTATGTTGCGACAGGTTAAAGTTACATGTACACGACAATAATTTGAGACAAGCAGAATTTACCAATTATAAAGGTTGTCTTCTGTTACAGTTATTTGAGAAGCCTCGCCCATAGAACCATGGAAATATAATTAAAATTTTAACAGGGTCTCAAAATTGTGATTCGTAGACATGATAATCGTAATCGTAGAGCCATTGATTAAAATGGTACCCACGCACATTGGATGAATGATTTGATTGCCACACACAAGCAGATGAGTTAATGCACATGTAGGGGACTAGTTCAGGCGTTGTAAGGATATGTAAGCAGGTACTCGTGACATTTCATGATTGTAGGAGTTAAAATATGTAATCATGCACCACACCAGATATTTTGCGAGGAGACACATGCTTACTCTGCAGAATTAGGTCATGATATACGATGTCTTCAACCTGGATTTTCTCAGAAAGGGCCATTATCATAATTATATACCCGAGTATAATCTGATCTAAATTTTTACAACAAGATCTTATTTATAAATTGATGAGATGGCATCAGTAAATCTTAGCAACCATTTAACAAGATTTATCGGAATCTTTACAAACATGTCCAGTATGCATATTTCATTTACACGCTTTGTAAATAGATTTAATGACCCCTAAGTAAACAATAAAACTTGAGTTTGGATGAAAACTACTACATCTTGAAACTCTCCACTTCTGATTTAATGGCGGTAGAAACATGTGAAGAGACGCTAAATTGGGCAGCTAATCTGACCCTGATTAGTGGACGAAACTGTCACTACATGAGTCAGCTAAGATACATCCGTCTCCATGGTCTCCTCCAGTGCTTGCAAGTTGTAAACAAATCCATCGATCTTATCAAAGGGCCAGCTCTCGGCCAGTTCGGCTCAGTTATCTTAGTTTAGTCATCTACACGGACAGGAGATGTTAAACTCCATGAATACTAATTAGCAAAACACTCTCATCAGGACTTATACAAACAAAATCTATTAAAATAGTTCCGATACTCTGAAACTGAAAGCCATGAATAGTGCGATATCACGTGAGATGTCATGTTTTCCGGTCATGAATAAAGGTAGACTGCAATTTAAAGTTAATGACGCAAATGGGTGTTATACTGTCGTTAAAAAGAGCGCTATAACGTACTAATTAATATGCTAGTGTTCGCAAAGAAGCCAAATAGTGTTCAAAGTTTATGCATTACTGTTTAATATCATTACTGCACTTGTGTGATTTGTTGTTGGGTAAACCTGTCAAAGCCTTTATTTCTGCTGGCAGAAATGTGTCATCTCGTCTGTGAACTTTTCATACTCGGATCTCAGAAACCTGACACGCCGCAAGCGAATCCAACAAGTTCTGCGCCCCGACATGGCATCTTCCCAGCTCCTTCATCAATACGGAAACCATGTCGCTAAGCAGAAGTTCTGCATCCCGGCTTCACATCTACACAGCTCCTTCATCAATACAGCAACAATGTCGTTAAGCAGAAGTTTTCCCCTCGCCTGTTTGTCGCCAAGAAGTTTGCTTTATTTGCGTGCCCCCAGATTTGATGTATGGCGGACCGCGGGAAACTGGCGAGCTGGCACACACACACACACCAAATAAGGTCACACTCACACAGGCGGAAGTCATGTGATTAAATCCCAGAGAGCAGCAACTTCTGGTGCAAACCGCAGGAATGTCCATGTTGTGGAATCAAACTAAATGCCACTGCTATATGGGACCACAGACAATAACTTAATTGCAGCAATCGAGGCAAGACAAATTTTCCTGTCACGAAATTAACACAGTGCAAAGTGATCTCTTTATTTAGGTTAAACCGGAAGGTAAAGAACAGGTCGCCCAGTACGCTCTGAATCGAAGGCCATATTTCATGATATTCCGCATTACAGATTTATGAAATTGATCTAGTGCTAACAACATAATCAAATTGTTTGGATGTACCGGTTTTTTCCTCATATTTGAGAAGTCAGGAATGAACAAATAAGATCCATCACTTTGAACGCGTTATTATTGAGCAAATATAGAATGTTTTTACATGTACCCTCTGAACCTGATGCACATGAATGTAAGGGGAGCGCAAACCAAGATGGCATTTCCATTTCCTTCACACCGCAAAACATCTCCGTATAAATCAAATGTAATCCATAGTTGTCTCTTGTGGTTCCCTGTAGTGGAAGCAAATCGCGAACATGTGTTATGTGTTTAATGGGAGCATCCAGCATATCACACTCCTGCATGACTGCTCGAAACAACTGGCGATAAAGTCCATTGAGAGCTCTGAAATGAACATCAACTATGCAGTGAATGGGCAAAACCTAAAAACCTGCTGAATGAATGAATGTATGGAACTATTCTGGATTTAGGTTCCAATGAAACGCACTTTATTTGCCCTTCAGTCTGGTGTCCCCATTTGACCTGACTTTGCTTGATTAAATGCTAAATACGAATCTAGGTCAGACGCAATCAGTGGATCCTCTTTGCTAAACGTCTGCTCTTTAATCTGCGCTCTCCAATTCTCCGCGAGGAGGAGAGAACAGCTCGCCAGACGTCGGGTGGGACAAATCGTGGGTCATTTTAGTCTCGAGAGGAATGTTGATTCCAGCAGGACGTACAGCGGGTCCTATTCTAGAAGCAGTTGTCTCAATAGATCCTTGACAAAATGGATCAGTTCTGGTGGTACTTTAATTTGTCAAGCTAAGGGTCCATACATCGTCATAACATGTCTTAATTTGAACGTCTCAGACATTTGCTGTAAATTCGAAAAACGAATCTGATGCATAATCACGCATGTGATCATATATACTTAAACCAATATGTTCTATAATAGTGATATTGCAAGCACATCGCGCGAAGTGACCTTTATTGAAGGATTTCCCCTTTGTTGGCTGGAGACAGGTCTGGCCGGGGGAGCGGGAGACGGGCAGACGATGTTTCTGACATTCCCCCAGCTGAGCAGCCGCCTTAAACAACCCCGGGTGAGTCAATATCAGCCGGCATAGCAAGATAAATACGCTCCGACCAACAATTAAATCCTTCCTCTTAGTCTAATTGTCGTTATTCAATCTTGCTTGACGTCCCCTGTCAATAAGAAGCGGGAGAAGGAACGATCCTTTATTCCGGGTCGTCTAGATGCGGCCGAAAATTAAAGGGGGAACAATTTCCTCCGCGAGTCACATCTGTGGGGTTTTACTTTAAAAAACCGCGTGAGTTCACCTTCCGCACTCTCCCTGATAGATTCTACAGCAGGAGAGATGCCACAGGCGGGGGAGATGCTACTGGCAGGGGGATGTTAAGGACACATAAATAAACAAGAACAACACGAGATCAACAGGATCGACATTTACCGAGGCGCGTCGTCAAGACGCTAAATACACTGAACTTGTGACAGAGGACGACATCATCAGGCGGCTTGTAACTACTCAGACAAGTAATGCTCAGGAGAGGTAAGTTGGACTAAAAATGGTGATCGGCCAGTCGGATTAAGCAGGAAGATGCAGGAGGACACTCACAATTTTGCCCTTAAGATCGAGGAAACCCACCTAGTTTGACACGCGTGTCGCCTGTGTCGGCAACTGCGTGAATGTTCCAGTGAAAGTTTCTCGACAATGGCACGTTTTCCTGTGACGATTTCACCTCGGCTTAACACAGCACATCTGCGCACGTCGCTGATTTCACTTCGCGACATCAGTCGTGCTAGATCTGAGTCGGGTTTAATGATCGATGTTTTATATATTTGCTTTTTACGATTTTTTTGTACTGGGGGTGAGACATCCTCTTAGCCTTGTCAACATATTTGTTGTTCTACTTGATTTGATCTATGTGGACACGAAATTATAGTTACAGCTCATTAATGAAGGTCACGATGGATGCTGTCAGACTACTGACGCAATCTATAATTCCATTTTAATTATCATAGAGGTTGTAGTTTTACATAAACACATGTACACGTGGGTTATAATTAGCGGTTATTTCGTTTGACCATGGATCAGCGTTCCGAGTAAATATTTGCAGCTTATTGAAGGGCAGCACCGTTTTGTAAGCATAAGTACGTCATGTTTGGATAACAACTTTATGAATTGATGATAAAGGTGACATGCACATGTAATTTATCGATAATAATTAAAGTTGTTGGAATGATCAATATTAGTTCGTAGATTGGTCCACATGACATCGGTGTATGACATAGAATTTATTCAATAACTCTCTGAGTTTGCATTAAAACTCAGTACACACGAACACACCTCAATTGCAATCACGTGAATACAAAAATTGCACAACGATATTTAGTGGCGCAAAAATTTCTCAACAGGGAAAGCTTGTAACGCTGAACAGAACATTCAATAGAGACACCGTAAGCGGCTTGCGTGTCATGCTCTAACCATGAACACATACATGCAGTTCCAGTGCCAACAGTTCAATGGCCAGACAGCCAAATGACCGGCCAGGCCAAAGGGTTAGCGAATTGGGAAGCAAAACATTTAATTATCAACTGGCTCGTGGTTACAGGGTCGGCCCGGATATTCACATGAATTTAAAGTCATGCGGAAACGGTTCCCTGAAATAGCATCAGAATTGGCGAGTGTGGCCCCGAGTCTCCACCGCCGGGGATCGCGGCAAATGTATCAAATTAGGCTAATTCTCGTCTGGCTTCTGGGGAATTTGATGCGATTCCTGCAAGTTTGTGGCAGTAAGGAGATATCATAGTTACCATATTGCCTCCTGCCAAAGCAGGCCTGCCATCATCATATCCGGCATTCGAAGACATCAAGTATTACTGATTCATAACTTGAGGCAAATAAGCATTTGTAAAAATCTCAAATAAGCCGCATCTTCCTTCATTGTATCTTTTCAGTACTTAATAGATGATTCTCAATTATAATTTGGGTGCCTCTCACACCAGAGAAAACTCGGTATCTCGAAGTGTGGGATTTTGTTTTTGTTGTTGTTGTTTTTTTTGGGGGGGGGAGAAAGGAGGAGTCGGGTTCAGTAACTTTAGGAAGAGGTACTCCTTATTGCCCCCTATTTTCGCCCTTCTCGTACTCACATTGACCCCTAACTCTCTCTTATCTCACACTTGACCACATATTTTTGGTGATCACCTCACATTGACCTTAGAATTCCTGCACATTTTAACGGACTGTACTGTGACTCTAGCTCAGCTCATTTTGACCCAAGATACGAGCACATTCTTGCCCATTGTGACCCCTAATTGAAGTGATGTGGGTAGAGTTTTGGTATAATGCCGCGGAGGACCAAGGTTTAGTGTGGGAAGCAGCCAAGCTGGCTAATTCCCCTCCCCCAGGGATGTGTACTCCACATATTTACCCGCCCAGTGAATATTTATCGGCGATCTGATTGCATTATCTCTGTCTGCGGAGTCTGCTCCTAGAATTCAGCTCAAATCACAACAACGACTCCAGATTAACTCTTAACTCAATAGTTCATCACGTAATTGACTTAATTCTCTGAATAATGTATTCAGATATGATCCAATCTGGCGTCAATTATCATGCTCGTACTGCTTTCTGTACATTTGAACAAGTGATTTAAAAAATTGTTTATAATCATGTAAATAAATGTAAACTGTGGTTTGCAATTCTAACTGTGATAATCCGGTGACATACATATTCTCTGGACGTTTATCTGGAGATTAGCCGAATTCGGTCCACATGAACCAGACAATCTGTAGTATTATACTTTGCTTATTATTGCATATTGATTTATTTGTTTTCCTGCAGTGCACTCTTACATCTGTGTTTGCTTAGTGTGGCGCCAGTAACGGAGAAGTTGGGGCCCCACAATTCTGGTAGCGTTCCGGGTGGATTTGGTTGGGTGCCTCTACTAGCGGCTATTAGTTGGGTGCCCGGGCTTCGGCAACTTATACTAACATGACGTGTACCGATGCTTGTGTAGCCTCGTAAACCTAATTATATTCAATTAGAGGGAGGGCGGGGGGTGGTGTGGCGGAGTACGCAAGGACCGCAAGGGTCATGGTCGGCTGACATGATTGAGCAGATCAAGGGGAGAAGAGCTCGGTTGTCGATCACTGTCTGCTCAGCGCTACCTCGGGCTCTGGGCTGTACAATCACTGTCTGTTCAGTGCTACCTGGGGCTCCGGGCTGTACAATCACTGTCTGTTCAGCACTACCTCGGGGTCAGGGCTGTACAATCACTGTCTGCTCAGTGCTACCTGGGGCTCAGGGCTGGACAATCACTGTCTGCTCAGTGCTACCTCGGGCTCAGAGCTGGACAATCACTGTCTGCTCAGCGCTACCTCGGGTTCCGGGCTGTACAATCACTGTCTGCTCAGTGCTACCTGGGGCTCAGGGCTGTACAATCACTGTCTGCTCAGTGCTACCTCGGTCTCCGGGCTGTACAATCACTGTCTGCTCAGTGCT
>JAXGGS010391273.1:0-12554 GCA_035585475.1 Armandia brevis
ATTGGGACTAACGCACGCCACCATCGGCTGACGATTGTCTTCTCTTGAGCCGGTTGAAATACGCATGTCATGTGACATATGTATAAACGTACTCGGGTATGACGGAAGCCACGTCATCAACTGAGGGTAGTCAAGGGCTGTTTTTTTTCATCTACTTGACTATTTGACGATTATCGCATGACACCTTCGTAAATATACATGTACAAACGTGTAGGTAAATACTCATCGAACTTCATCAATCACACACGTGGGTGATTTCATGTGCCATGAGTTATTGTTTCGAAATTACCCGATGAGTCATTAAACGAAACGACCGATCCTCCATCAAAGATTTCGACAATATCATACAAGGGGTCGTCCAGTTAATAATTCACTGATATCATTCATCGATCGTATATAATATGTGCTATGTAAGACCTGAGTAACTCAAGCGTTTATTAATCAGCGCTAGGACTTGAACGGATAATCTTGATCACACACAACTGGAATACATATTGTGATTTTAAAACTTTTTAAAAATATATTCATCCACGATGAATTTAACCTCAGCCGTCATCCAATGTTATTATGATAACGTTTAAACAGATTATTTTCAGATGTGTTTACATAGCAGGATGCAAGTAACCATGAAATAGAAGAACACCTCTTATTCAGCACAACGGCAAACCCAAATATATATGATTTATTTTGAATAATCACTGGAAAAGTTTCAGTATAAAACATCTGACCCATGAATAACAATGTTAGTTAAATATCAGTCAGCCCTGATTCGTATATATTAGAAATATCGATACATGCAAATGTGATTATAAAAGTTATATTTTTGTACAATTGGCTCAGCCGATGACAACACCTATAAACCGATCACAGAGCATTCAGTCATATACTTAATTAGATCTCCGATGATGATCAACATCTCTTTTAGATCCGCAATATAAAAAGGGTTTAATGCACGCAGTATATAATTATCTGGTAATCTTTCATTTTTGTTTGAACATTTATGTACAAGTAACTAATTATATTTCTCGATAAGCTAAGATGGGTTGATACCTAGAATTACAAGTGTAGTGAATACTTGTACTTTGACTGGGTACGTGTCGTTGAGACACTTTATACAAATGTATAACTGAATAAAACTAGACAAACTTGTTTTGAGAGGGATGCACAGCAAGGATCGGCACTAAAGGTTTTTTTGTGATACATTATATATCATGATAATTTTTTCAATTAAACATGATTGTCCGGGCACGCTGTAGCACGCTCACTTGATACGTTATACGTACCGCCTAAACAATCAAGGCAAGATCTTGATACTCCAGAGCAACTCATGTTCAAAATACTTTAAAGTTCAGAGACAACTCTCATGCACATCATAACGTTTTCATTTCTGTAAACCCATCCATGATCACACACACGTTGTTCAGAAGCCATATCATCTCTGAATATAGTCGCCATTCTTGTAATTCAATCCATTAGAATTCCCCAGTAAGTCCACTAATTAACACAGAGAGTATTATCATAATACTGATGTCTTTTACGTCCTGGTGCAATCGATCCTTTGTTTGAAGTCGTGAATTTATATATTTGATGAGATATAATATGAAGTTAAGTGTCACCCCACACCCATTGTGCACACACTGAAAACGCTTAAGTGAAAGATATCCGATATGTATATCTTAGTCGGTGAATTGTTTTTTGTTCGTCACTGCTGGTTAGCAATCCAAAGTATTCCTCGATGAATAGATAATTCATGAATCACATCATTTGAGATGAACTAGTCCTCTATCGATCGATGAAATTTGCGAAAACAGTCACGGATTAGTAATGATCGAGCAGTCATTATTTTACATGTCTTTGTTGCAGAAGCACTTCACTATTGACAGACAAAACCATCTGATTCACCGACGCCATCATAAATTAATCCATTAACGTCCTGGTTTAGAAACAGGTTGCTTCCTCCTCCAGCCCATCGATGTCACGAAACGCATTATTAACCACCTCCATCGAGTGTCGATGCCCTTCTTTAATTTCATCGTAGTGATTATCGTCTATTAAAGCATTTGTATCATCAGTGTTTATTGGCTCATCTTGCATGGGTATGACTGTGGTGACGGGAGGGGAGGGGGTGGCCCCCTGCAGGTCGCCCTCGCTCTCCTCCGGGACAGAGTTGAGTATTACCCGGGAGCTCGGTGGGTAGGTGACCGGTGCCATACTGGACTGCGGCATCGCCTCAAATCCGTAGGTGGGGTTTGTGAAATCTGTCATCGGGGGAGGGGGAGGGGGTGGTGGTGATGGCGCCATATATATGGGCGGGGGTGGGGACGGTTCCCTGGTCTCCGCGGCTAGAGGGAACGGGGGTGGTGGACTCTCCGAAGCAGGAGGGCCCAGAACATCATCGTCATCGTCGACGATTCCGCCACCTTGGCCGGAGACCATTTGCCCGCCGATAAGAATGGTGTCATCGACGAACCCGGGAGTCTGAAAAACCCTCCCGTTCGAGGACTCGCTCACAATCCCTGCAAAATAAGAGACTCGGTTCAATGAAAATCAATAACGGAGGAACACTCACTACACTAGAACTAGAGAGATAAGATAAGATAAATACGCGCCACACAGTAATGTATGACACTCTCAAGTCTCTCTTTGATTAATTAGGTCTATAAAATTCCCCTGTCGCATGCACCTGCATCGGCTTAACATATTACAAAATCGTATAAGTAATATTTATGATACTAACCGCTCGTGTTATCATCGTCGAGCTCCTCGCCTACATGCATGGTTTTCTCATCTTCCGTCATTTCTACAGTTTTATTCCAGTAGCCGGCTTCTGATGACTCCTCCTCCTCTTTATATATGTCCGAGCTAAGCTGTCCTTTCGACAGGACCGAGGCAAACTGATTTTCATCTGTATCTTCCAGTATATCACTTGCATCTTCATCTTCCTCGTCTATTATAGGGTTGCTAGTAAATCTAAAGAAGAGAAGTGTACTTCCTGAAGGTTGAATACCGGAGTGAGCTTATAATTATCCTATGGGATCTAATCTATATCATAGCATACATGAAACAAGTTATTTGAATCTTACTGCAAACGAACGAAGGCGCCGTCACTTACTTTGCATTGAAAAAAGCATTTCCAATAAAATCTGGCATGTCCTTGGACGATTTTTCCTGAAAAGGATAATCAGTCATACAGACAAATTGAGTTATATCTTTCGTCACAGATTAAGCTTACTTTTCCGAAAGGAAGAGACGGTTAAACCATATAAATGTTATTATTGTTTTTGTTTTGTCGTATTCCTTCCTCTTCATCATAGCGTGCACAACATGTGCACAACACTCAAACAAACGAGATCATGCATGAAGTTTAATTACCTGAAATTTCCAGTTGTAAGGATCCGTCACCGTTCCGTTTGCATGTGAATAATGACTCTTCAATGTCCCGTCTCCAAAGTCCGGTGGTGGACCCTGGTAAGCAGCCACCTAAAGAATCAAAGAGAACGATACATGTACATGAATGTGTCATATATTGGAATTATCGGGTATGGTACTCGTGATATAATATATTGGTCATTGTTCTAATTCTCAAAACTCACCGAGCCAAAGAAAGAAGGATCAGTTGCCGGAGGTGCATATATTATAGGCGGTGCCGTTTCTGGGGCCCTGTAATTAGACATTTTCAACATTGACATATTTTAAACAATCATTATCGATAACTCTTTCTCCGAAAAGATTGTTCAATTTGGCAACAACTTGCACATAAGGAAAAACTCTAATAAATAATGAAATGATGATGGGTAACCCTATTTGTAGTCACTTACTTCTTGGACTTGCTATTGCTACATCTATTTATCAGGACTCCGAGAAGAATAAGCAGAATTGTAACAATTACAGCTATGAGAACGTAAGCCCAGGTAGGGAATGGCTCGCCAAGGGTACTTGCAGTTGGTGATACGGCTAGCGTTGTGGTTGTTGGTGTCCCAGTTGGCTCTGTAGTTGGAGAAGTTGGCGTCGGAGTTGTTCCAGTGCCAGTGTATGGAGTGGTGGTGGTTGTTGTATCAGACACTTCCGTAGTGGTAGTTGTTGGTTCTTCGGTTGTTGGAGGATCAGTTGTTGGAAGAATCGTGGTCGGTTGAATAGTTGTAGGTAACGGCTCTGCAACAGAGAAACAAGTGACGATGTGTTAATTATTTATGGCGTAACAATTATGTATACTCGTTTTTTACTATGCAATTTTCTATGTAAATGTACACACGGGGCTTACATGGAAAGAATAAAGTTAATATGAAATTGTTGTTACAATTTATACATAGAAGTGTGATCTACTGAATTTGTATTATACAAATATATTATCAGTACTATGTACGCATTATTTACCATTCAAAAATGTAAATCTCATTTGACATAGGTCAAAGTTTATTAATAAATGTAAATAAAATGTATATACGATCATGCTGAAATACCTACCAATAAATATATTAACAGATTGTGTGTCGTAAGTAATGCTTCCTACATTAGTTAAATCATTTGTGGCTGTGCAGGTGATTTCTACAAATTCTCCAGCTAATTCCTTTGTGATGCTAAACATATTTCCTTGAACATTTTCACTTGTGATATTTGTTGTCCATGTATACGTCGGTTCTGGATCTCCAACCGCTTCACATTTTAATTGATCATCAACTTGCAGAAACTCGGGGTATGAGGGAACTTCGTTTCCACCAGGAAGTGTAATTGTTACATTCTCAACACCAACTGCATCAATTAAAAGACATGATGTACAGTTGACACATGTACAAGTGACATCAGTTTGACAAGTTTTCGGAAAGCATCTGATTCCGTTATTAGGTTTAACCAGGTGGATTGTAATACAATCAACTTATACAAATGAGAAATCAAAATCGCTTACATTGCAATTCAAAGGAAACATCACACGTGGAGGGATTGTAATTAGGGGCAACAGGACTCATAAGTCCCTCTGTTGGTAAATCAGTCGGTTGGGGTCCGAGAGAACTTTCACAGGTAAATGAATCTGTCGTTCCATAGTCACCCATAGAAAACGGTCCTACTTCTATTACATATTCAACTCTTCCACCAGCATTTTGGTCGTAACTGATACTTTTAAATTCTAGATTATCATTTTGTGTCCACGTGAGATTAAACGGCCACTCTCCTCCATACTCCAGACTACATGTCACATTTACAGAAAATCCTACAGCACTGAGAACTGTGTTTGGTCCTTGTGCTGGACACTCTACATCTGGCGCTGATATAAAATCACGAAAGGACTGGTGTTAGTATACGAGTCGAAATATTCATCAGAGACTTTAAATGTTTAACGTTTCTTAAACAGGGTTCCAAAGTGACTGTTATTATGAATATAAGTAGAACTGAAAACCACGAAACACTTACCCACAACTATGACATAAGCAGATGCGGCCGTTGTTGTATCAGCAGTTACTCGACATGTATAAGAACCGGCCTGGCTTAATATTGGTCGAGTAAAAAATAAAATACTGTTACTAGTTACCCCAACGCACTCAAATTGATCAGGGAAAACTCCTTGAACGACACAGTCATCTGGCGATATAACAGCAATAGTCGTGGAGTCCGTTTCACTTGGTGGAATCACTAGCCAAAACCCCGCGAAAATAGATGCGTAACTACACAATAATTGTGGGGAAGGTACGGTTTGGTTTACTACAAAAACCTGATTTGCAGGAGGTCCAGTAACCTGGCAGTTGGTTTCAAAGATCGCAAAACCTGAAATATATTTGACGGACACATTGAAGCAAATTTCATGTAGGCTATTTAGATTTTGCTAATTCATTCAATCATGGTGAAGTTGAACTACCACTTTTAAAAGAGGAAAGTGTCATTTTAGAAATTGCACGAAAATGAAATTAAACTTACAGAGTACTAAAATATGATAAATATCCCGTGAAAAATAGTGAGCCATCGTCACAACTTCCAATTTATGAATCCGATGCTAATACGATATGTATGACTACGCGACACTGGGTGCAATATTCGATTAAAAAGTATGCATGAGTCCGAGCTCAGGGTTTGATCTATGCGCGGATAGGCGCAAGATGCGCGTTTGCACCAGTAAAGCAGCGCGAATCATTTGAAAGTAAGTTAAATATGGCGGCAAATCCTAAAACTATTTTTATTGATGAAGTTTGACGCCCTACTCAGACGTGTTCTTCTAAAATATATCCTGTGTATACAGAACCAGAATGATTCAGCTTGCATTCTGATATATATCTTAACATAACTTGAATAGGTACAATGATATATTTTGTGGGTTGTTTGGAAGAAAATTGAGGGGTAAGGCCGCATGAAATGATTGATTAGTTTTTCAATATTTCATTTCAGAAAAAAACTGCCGCACTGTCCCTGGCAAAAACAACAACCTGCCGCCCGCATCTCCTTCTCAAGCAAAAAAAGCTTGAGAAACTATGCAGCCTTAAACACATTCAATTTGATATTTGAATGTTTGAATTTGGATATTTTATTTAAACTAAGCATACATGCTTGTACGTTTTCACATAACATATCTCAGTTATGCGTACATGGTATGACAGTTGTACAATAACAATTGGTTCATTCTTTTAATTTTTATTGACACAAGTAATATCTATTGAAACTAATTACAGATTCACCTACAGTGGTACACAATCTACCAATTTGCCAGACGCATAATAGGGGATGCTACCAATGTATCAGTCTAGTTGATTATTTTCGAAATTAAACATCTCCCTTTAATGATTCAAATAACCCTTCAAAGTAGGATGTGTAGAAACTATCAAAGACATTTTTCATTTATCTGATACTCTTGCGCGATTTTCCCTCCTTTTATTATAACTTTATATCATTTTCTAACACATGTTTCAAATTATTCGGCTTAGTCTGACTCAGAGTTATTTATCATTGAACATCCGATTTAAAATAGGAATTAAGTCCAGATAATCAATAATGTTCCATACAGTAGATGTATTATACATACTTGCACTATAAGCACAACATAACATAGATTATAACAAACTATTGGCCAATCGAAGTAAGAAATTTACATTTGGGACATACACAATGATCTTTATTAAGGACAACGAGCGCTTTTGTATGCATTTTCATCCCAAACGGTTCCCCTCAGACTGTTTCTCATCAGCTTCAATAATATAGTAAATGTTGTCTGGTCCTTCCTCCTAAATAATGATATCAAATATCAATCATAAGCAAATAATACACTGACATTTATTTTTATTGTATGACCAATATGAATTAGGCTGCATAAAATTAACTAAATGCCGCACGTCTGAAAAACCCCCTGCATCAGTGCATATCGTTTTATTTACCGATTTGAAAACAAAAGGATGTGAGGCTGATGTCGATTTTTCAACAAATTACACAATGTTAATCGAGTGCTGAAATATAGACCCCTCATGTAAATTCATGAAATATAGAACCATTCAAGTAAAATTCATGAAATATAGACCTACTCATGTGAATTCATGAAATATAGACCCACTCATGTATAATCATGAAATATAGACCCACTCATGTACATTTCATTACATAGGCTCATAGCCCCACTCATTCATGATATTTTAGCATAATTCAGTCTAATCTCATGAAAATTGATGCCAGAGTGCACTCATGTAAATCCGGCCCCAAAACAGACCCACTCATGTAAATCTCGCCTCCAGAAAAAATACCATGCGGATTTATTCTATTACATGCCTCCTAAAGGGTTAGGGTTGTCTATACAGGGATGCAGTGGGGTTCAGCATCATTCACCTGATCTACCATTGTTGATATACATTGTACTACACATTGGACTACACGCCGTTTTGCCATACTTAGTAGTATCATCATACATAAATTATACTTGCTTTATGACAAATGTTCTCATGACAGTCTGCAATAGTGGGATTTGAAGACACCGGGATGAGATATGGATTCCTGCGAAGAAGTACAAGATTTTATGTACATGTATATATATTTTCACCCAAAACAATGTCAACAAAATTTACGCCGAGATTAGGTTATTACATTGCAGGTGTTTTAAGTATAAAATCATCAAACCAATATATCCTATATACATGCTTACAATGTATTTTCTAAAGTAAGCACTTCATATTCACAATTGGACTGTCGAGGATGAGCCTAGGTATAGAAAACTATATAGAAGAAGATCTGACAAACAATTGATTTAGTCCTTATGTACCCTTAAGTACTTACACAGCAGGTTTACACATGGAAATGTGTGTAATTGTAAACATTATTTGCACATATGGTTAATATTAATGTACATTAATAAGGTGTTTCTCAGGCCCCGCCCGCATGTGCCTGAGAGCCCCCTCTGTCTCTTTTTATTCGCTATATCGCGAAAAAAAAAAACACACCTGCCGCCCCTAATTTCACAGAAAAAAACAAAAACACCTGCCGCCCCTAATTTCACAGAAAAAAAAAATAAAAAAATCCTCCCGCCCCTAATTTCACAGAAAAAATGAAATAAAAAACCTGGCGCCCCTACTTAACATTGAAGAAAAAAAGAGAAATCCAGAAATTCAAAAAAAATACCCCCCAAACCGACTCGCAAACAAAGAAATACCCCACAAATGTGTTGAACAATAAAGTTTATCGTGTATTTTGGAGATATTATTGTTTACATGTTTATGTGGAGATAGTTGTGTTTGTCACGGCGTGGTTGTCGCTCCGCACCGGTCAAATTTTACTCCTGGCGGATTAACATAAATGGGTGTAGATCATCTTATCCCTGTCACATTATTTCCAGAAGTAACCACTAATATTCTAACGTAGTTATTCAAAATTTAAATTACAGTTAGTTAGCCAGAAAACTTCGAACACATCACATGTTGCACCTTCGTCGATCGCGCATTGAATAAAGTATTCCGAAGAATACCTTAGACTTGTGTTATTTTACCTAGAATAACTTCAACAGAAAGTGCCTAAAAACCATTAAAATGGGCCAAATATTTAAAAAAAAAAAAAAAAACGCCTGCCGCCCCCACTGATTTGCGTGCCTGCCACCCCCTAATTCCTGGTGAAAAAAAAACAAAAAAAACTGCCGCCCCCTCCTTGACCAAAAAAACATTTGACCTGCCGCCCTTACTCTTCCTCTCAGGCAAATAAAAGCCTGAGAAACAACTTATTAATTTTATGGGGCCTTAGGTACATCTTTTTACATAATATTAAATCATTTCCAGGTTTGGGTGTCTCTCGATATCATTGTTAACATTTCAACTACAATTATAAAGGTGAGGAAAAGTAAGTCTCTTCGGGCCATTTAAAGGAACAATTTCATGCAACCTAATGAAGATGCATAAAAGAAATCGGACTTGCTTTTTCAAGTGTTGCGTATGGACTTTCTCGGTCCTCTTGTGCCAAGGATGATCTATATAGATATAGACGTTAAGATGTACACTGGTGACAGAAGACAAGTTTGAATGACAAAATATCTATTTACATGTAACTATGTCCTATTCGGCAATAAAATGAAACATTTTCTATCTTGTGGGCATCAAAATCGATAGTTTCATAGTAAGGCTGCATAAGATTATTAAATAGTTTCTCAGGCCCACCCGCATGGGCCTGAGACCCCCCGCACCCCCCCCTTTTTATTTGACCCTGGTGAAAAAAACCACCTGCTGCCCGCAGCCCCCTCTCAGGCAAAAAAAAAGCTTGAGAAACTAATCATTAATTTTATGCAGCCTAATTATGTTTTGCTAGAATGGTGATATTGGAATGATAAAATATATTTCTAATCGGCCAAAATCAACCGAAATACCCCATTTCCTCCCTGCTGCAGAAATCCTTGCGTCACAGACAAAATAATACGTAAAATCAACTATCGCGCTCCAAGTAGTACAATTACCGAAACATATGCCCCCAGATATATTGTAAATTGTAGGAATGGACCTGAGTTGCAACCCCTTAATGGTCCATCAAATAAAAAAAAACCGGACGTGCCACATCCTTAAGGGTCACTAAAATGAAAGGCCCAAGCCCTTTTGAGTAACATTGCACTTACTTTCTTCTGGATATGATCCAGCGATACAGCAGAAGCACTCCCACAAAAATGAATATCATAATTATTAAAACTATTATAAAAAAATAAGCCCATGTTGGGAAGGGGTCCCCAGGAGCACTTGTAGATGGCACTATGGTTGGCTGCGGCGTTGTGGTTGTTGGTGTTCCAGTTGGCTCCGTAGTTGGAGAATTTGGTATTGGAGTTGTGCCAGTGCCAGTGTATGGAGGGGTTGCTGTTATTGTATCAGACACTTCCGCGGTGATAGTACTAATTGTTGTTGGTTCTGCGGTTGTTGGAGGATCAGTTGTTGGAAGAATCGTGGTCGGTTGACTATTTGTGGGTAACGGCTCTGCAACAGAGAAACAAGTGACGATGCATTAATCATTAATAGCGTAACAATTATGTATACTCGCTATTTACTATGCAATGTTTTATGTACATGTACACACCCGGTATATATGGACAGTACAAAGTAACACCATAGCTATACTATGATTATGCCGAAATACCTACCAATAAATACATAAACAAATTGTGTGGCGGATGATATGTGTCCTACATTGGTAAGATCATTAGTCGCTGCGCAAGTGATTTCTACAAATTCTCCAGCTAATTCCTTTGTGATGATAAACAAATGTCCCTGCACATTTTCACTTGTGATATTTGTTGTCAACCCATACGTCGGTTCTGGATCTCCAACCGCTTCACATTTTAATTGATCATCAACTTGCAAAAACTCGGGGTATGAAGGAACTTCGTTTCCATCAGGAAGTGTTATTGTTACATTCTTAACACCAACTGCATTAATTCAAACACATGATGTCGAGTTAGTAATCTGAGTTTTCAGAAAGCATTGGATTGCTAAATTAGGTTACAATCACTATATGAAAATAAGAAATGAAATTAGCTTACATTGCAATTCAAAAGAAACATCACATGTGGAGGGATTGTAATTAGGAGGAAAGGGGTCCATAGGTCCAGTCACGTCTGTTGGTAAATCTGGCGGTTGGGGTCCGAGGGCACTTTCACAAGTAAATGAATCTGTAGTTCCATAGTCATCCATTGTAAACGGTCCTACTCCTATTACATATTCAACTCTTCCACCAGCATTTTGGTCGTAACTGATATATGTAAATTCTAGATCATCATTCTGTGTCCACGTGAGATTAAACGGCCACTCTCCTCCATACTCCAAACTACATGTCACATTTACAGAAAATCCAACAGCACTGAGAACTGTGTTTACTCCAGATGTTGGACACTCTACATTTGGTGCTGAAATAAACGTCACAGATGCTCTGGTTTGATAAGCGGTTCAAAGTATTAACCAGAATCTTTAATCCCTTAACGAATGACTAATCAGGTTAATATCAAACCGAATATTAGTGCTGATACTTAAACAGAAAATCCTGAAACACCTACCCACAACTATGATATAAGCAGATGCGGATGTTGTCCTTGTATTTCCAATTATGTTACACGTGTATGAGCCGGCCTGGCTTAATGCTGGGCTTGGTAGACCTAATACACTGTTACCCGGGAACCCAAAGCATGCAAATTGACCAATAAAATCTTCTTGAATTACACAATCAGTGTCTGATATTAGAGCAACTGGTGTAGAAGATTGGGGTGGGGGCGGATTTAGGAACCAAAATCCCGCGACTATATTTCCGTAGGTACATTGCAATTGTGCTATAGGTATCTGTTGGCCAATTAAAAAAACTTGATTCTGGGGAGCAGTTGTAATCTGGCAGTTGTTCCAAGAGACAAGACCTACAATGTTTGCAACAGATAGAATAAAGCATGTACGTAACAGGAATGTTAAGTGTATAATTATGCTCTTTCAATAAAGGGAAGAAATCCGTTATTGCAGAAATTGAATGAAGTCATACTTACATAGTACTAATATAGAACACATATCCTGTGACAAATAGTGTGCCATCGTCCCAACTTGCAATTGCACTATTATACTAGACGCTTACACATGTATGAGTACCAAACCTATGGTGAAGTAATGCATTAAAAGTAGCATTAAAAATAAGTTTGTAAACAGGAGCTTGAGTTTAGAGTTTGATCTATGCACGGATAGACGCAATGTGCGCGATTGCCACAGTAAAGGCAGCGCAGCCCCTTTGAAAAAAAGTTAAATTGCGTAAACATATTTTAAATTGAAATTGAAAATTGCGCATCACTGCAATTCCTTAAACCATTTCAATTCCTGGGTTGTTCAAATACATAATTAGTCTCTATAGGAACAAACCGAATCAGCTTGAATTATTTTATATGTCCTCTGGTGTTATAAGTAATTGGCATGATACTGGGTTTGTACTAGGAAAAATAAGGAATTGAGTCAGTTTTGTTTCTATGATTCATGTGCCACCTCAGAAGTATACAAAGCCCATGGATATCCTGCTTTAACCGATAGTGCATGTGTAAGATGCGCGGCTGATGACCGTACTCAGTTGAGTACAACTCAGCCACTCATCTTATTGATTGGCAGCTG